>JAAROE010000152.1:0-22950 GCA_036365135.1 Miichthys miiuy | reverse complement strand
TGTAAATTCATATATCCAGTACAAAATCGAACGTCTGGGTGAGCGTCAGGAGATATGATGACATATGAGACCTGGGGAAAATGTACAGAGGAACCAGGGAGAGAACGTTGTCCTACAGTTGAGCAGCAGAATCATGTACTGAAGTATATAGTAAGCTTGTCAAAAGTATCAGTTCTTAGGTACCTTACCTTACCTTTTTCAGTACCACGTGTTTGATAGTACCAAAAGGGAAATGGTAAATGAACTGTACTTTCTAGTCTTGTGGCCACTCAAGGTGCTTTTACACTACACAAATCATTCACCCATTCATACAGTGTTCAGGAGCAAATCATTCACACACTGATGGCGGAGCTTTAGAGTTATTTGGGTTTAGTATCTTGCCCAAGGATACTTCGACGTGCAGACTGGAGGAGCCAGGCATCAAACCCACAATCTTGATCTGATTAGTGGACTTTAGGACATTAGTCTACCTCCTGAGTCATAGCCACCCCCCTCCCCCAAAGCCAATGGCATTAACATAAAACAGATCTACAAGCAGATTTTCAACCCACGTGAGGAAAGTGAGGTTCAAAGTGAGTGAGGTTGTCTGTCAAAGGGTCCCACCAAGTGGAGGTTCTCGCTTGGTGGGGACCCTTCCACAGAAAGGCCACCGGCCACGAAGAAGCTCAACAACATGTCCAGACAACCCTCCCTCAAAACTTTCTTCACTTCTCCTTCCAAAGTTGCTTCCATGTATTGTTCTCTCCTTTCTTCTTTAGCTGTAACTGTCTTTGTTAGACTACACATTACTGCAAATTGCAGTCTATAACAGTTCAACATCTTGCTGAATAGTTGCCAGTTGAAGGAGACTGTGAGTGTATCTGCACTATTTCTTTTAGCACCTACAAAGTTCTTTCATCTGGATTGTGAGAGTTGGACAATAAGATTAGTCTATTGAGGGAAATTATTGTCATCCATTCAAAGTGTACACTACATAGTCTGCTCTCAAAGTAAATAAAAGAAATAACTGGAAATAAATCCAATCATAACGCAGTATCAGCCATATTTCACCTGCCAAAGTACACTCAGTATACCCAATGCACCATGATGTGTCACCATTCATGGGAAATATTGCCCCTATCATCTTTTCATTTTCACACAGTTACTGCTGCGAAGAGTTTACACATATCCACTAGTGTATATATATATATATATATATATATATATATATATATATATATATATGTGTGTGTGTGTGTGTATATGTGTATGTGTGTACATCACACAGAGTATCCACAGGGTTACATTTGCTTAACATTTCCTAAATGCCTGTACATATTTTTAACCCTCTAGACTCCAGAACAAACAGCTCTATATCAAAAACAGAAAGTCACTGACAATCACAAGTTTTCATTATAAAAACAGGAGAAAAAAGTCACCCAGTTTATCTGTGTAAAACTCACCTCGACCTGGTCAGTCCTCCCTGCTGACTCTTCAGCTAACTGTCCCCCAGAAAACGGCCTCTGTTTCCAGCAGTG
This sequence comes from Miichthys miiuy, assembly GCA_036365135.1. NCBI lineage: Eukaryota > Metazoa > Chordata > Actinopteri > Sciaenidae > Miichthys > Miichthys miiuy. Next base: position 21,433 of record JAAROE010000152.1, on the reverse strand, counting down.
AGGTCTGTTTCCAGCAGTGAGGTCTATGTGGGTCCACAGGTTAAATATTTAGTGTCAAATTAGAGAAAGAAACAGAATAAATGGGTAGAGAAACATAACAAATGCAGATGCTTCCATGCAGAGCACGAGAGCTCACTGAATGGTTTGATGAGTATGATACTAACATGAAGATTTTGGCACAGCATTAATTCCATTCCATTTTCTCCCACTTATCAGGGGTCGCTGCATTCCAACGCATTCCAGCTCCTCCCGGGAGATCCTGAGGCATTCCCAGGCTAGATGGGCTACGTCTAACTGGTAGGTGACCATATACTGGTCTCCAACTGGTCTCCAGCAAATATGGAAATAATAAAGGGTCTCAATGAAATATGTGCAGTGCAGTAAAACAATCCATTTGGTTATATGCTATGGAACTTTGCCTCATCCAGTGGTTACATGTATTACATGGAGCCATATGCTGGACCCCACACTCTCCTCCCTGAGACTGGGTTGGGTAAGGGACCCAGTGTCACTTGGTCTTGCCGAGCAAGCTCGGGTGCCTCAAGGTTGCAGGTTCATTCATGACAACGTCTTTACTTCACTTGCACTCATTGGTGAAATGACAAAAAGAGGATATAGGTGCTCTGGAACAATGATGCATTGTCTGTTAAATGTCCCATTCAAGCCACAGAAAGACTGCATTAAGTTAGACTGGAGAACAAATAAGGTAATAAATAAATAATAAATATATAGAAAATACAACATTTATAATATATGCACTGTGATTGTGACACTTTGTGTTGTACTGTGTACAGTATATAGTACATGGCATACCCAGTATGTGGTGCACATGTGATTAGCAGTGAATCAGTGGTGCAGGAAGAGTATGTTGACCCTCCGTGACCACTCTGTCTGTTTTCATCGCCATGTTTTATAAAACGCTGTACTCCCTGGTGACAGTCCCTTCTTCTGCTTCTCTAGATGTCTGACCCTTTCACTGTCCTGCTACTGTGCACATTTGTGTGTGTGTTTGTGGGAAGAGAGTGTGCTCTTGTGTGTAACACGGGACAGAGATTACAAAAGAGCACCTCGGAGATCAAAGTAATTCATTTTGCACCGATAGAGGACAATGAGAGGGTGAAAGTGTGTGTATTACTGGAATCTCGCTCCAACAAAAGTTTCTGGGGATTTCAGGGTAATGCATCAAAGGGACTGTGAAACATCAGAACTGGGCGCAAACACACACACGGACACACGGACAACACACACACACACACACACACACACACACACACACACACACAAACAAACACAGACACACAATTTTTGGCATCAACAAGGCTTGTCTGAGCTCTGAAAACAATGTGTCATGGGAGCTGAGCTGGAACATGCTTTTTCTGCATTCAGAAGTTGTGTCAGCACATCTGTGTGTGTGTGTGTGTGTGTGTGTAGTTTCAGTCAAACCACCTTTGTGTGTATGTAATCTAAAGGATAAAGCCTTTCATATTATATGCTGTATTTTCTTAAAGTAAACATAATCTGCCTGTTGCTGAGCTCCTCATTTCCATTTTAGGCCGCCAATCTCAGGCCAGTCAAACCTCAACAGTCAGCCTGTAATGAGACTATCTAAACTCTGATACTCTACCTGTTGTGTTCTGGCTTTGTTTATCTAATGAAGCAGCTTCTAAATCTGTGTCTGACTCACAATTTACACTGTAAAATAGAGACATGAGGAAGTTTAATTTGTTTTGTGTTCGAATGCCTGATCCTGCCTGAATGCGCCTAACAGTGGCTTTAATAATGCAGCAAACCAACAGTGTTGTGTTTTGCAACTGCAAAAACACTGTTTGGTCAAGGCCTTTTGAGTGGAATGGAAAGATACGGACAGAGGAAAAAGCACACTTTTGTAGGCTAATGTCAGCAGTATGCTATACCAGAGACCAGTGTCCCACCCAGTCCCCAATGTCAGCCCACTGTTGCCATGGAAAATGCCAGTCTATAGACTGGAACAGAAAGCGGATTTTGAAAAGTGAACACAGTTTTTCCTGCAGCTTCAATACAGTGTATATTTCCTGCACTGCAAAAAAAAAAAAAAAAAAAGTAATTTTACAGGAAACATTCTGTAATTTTTTCTGTTTTCCAATAAAACAATGAAATGCCAGTAGATTTACAGATATTTTTTAGTCATTTTAGGTTTTATGTTTAAAATTACAGTTAATTAACCATAATGTAAGATTACATTAATATTATGTTTTTTTTTAATGACAATTTATTGTATTTGTACATCTTTAACTCTAATTTTACATACAATTTTCTGTATGTTTTCACCATCACCATTTTCCAAAATGGTAAATAAATTAACAGATACTAGCAGTAATTTAAATATTTACCTTTAGAATTACATGTAATTACCAATAATATAATATTACATTATTACTATGTTTTTTAAAGGGTTTTTTTAGAGGTAATGAGTAGTATTTGTATAAACACAAAAGTAATTTACTGTACATTACTGTATAAAGACTATTTAAAATATATTATTTTACAAAAAGTGCACTTTAAATAATGTATATTATTGTATTTATTTTCATTAGAAACGCACTTCATTCACTTCATGCAATCAGACTATGCAGATTCAAATTTGAAAGTTGGCGCCTATTTCCAGTTTGCTTCGTCGCGCCCATAATGACAGATAGTTGGGATTAGCGCTAGTGTCCTCCAATCAGGTTCGTAGTGGGCATGTCATGAGTCAATCACATGAAAGACGTGCCCTCATGGGCACTGGGCGCATGATCTTCAAGGAGGATGTATTTGACAGCCACAGCGGACATTGTCAACCAAATGCTGTTTGAGGTAAGTGTCCCAGATATTGCATTTTCATACCTGAGTGGACAGCCTTGAAGCTAACGTTAGCATCCCTCTGATAAATTGTTGCCATCACATAAGCTATTAGCTGTTAGCAGATAGCTATCGTTTCATATGGTTTTGTGACTGATGGCAGCCAGGTCATTTTATTTTACAGCTAGTATTAATTGTTAACACGCGCTTTCGGTCAGAGCCTTTTCTAACATGACCAGAGGTTAGTCGTAATTGTGTTGCTCTCTGCTGATGTATGTTCATCCGTGATTTGAATGCGGTCAAACTGCTGTATGCTGCTCTGTGTAACGTCCCACTCGTCCTGCATGAGTCCCGCAGAGACTCGAGATCTAAATTTTTTAATTAGTTTTGTTCTAGCATTAGCATGCTAAGTTGCTTTCCAGTGTTACTGGATGGACGGGGCAGGTAGCTATCTGGTTTCTGCTATTAGGATTGTGACTGAAAACATGTCATTTGGGCCCAGGGTTCAAAATATTGAAATAATCCTATTTCTTTTTTTTTCATATAAAAACAATATTTTGGAAGTAAAACACTATACTGAACAATTATATAAAGTAACTGCTGAATACCTTACATTTACAGAGATTTCCTTAGCTGACAAGACAGCCCCACAACATCCAGAGCCTTGAGGAACTCCGGGCGGACCTCATCCACCCCCGGGGCCTTGCCACTGAGGAGCTTTTTGACTACCTCGGTGATCTCAGCCCTAGAGATAGGCGAGACCACCACAGGGTCCCCAGACTCTGCTTCCTCAGTGGAAGACATGCTGGTGGGATTGAGGAGGTCTTCGAAGTATTCCCCACCGACCCAAGACGCCTAGTCGAGGTCAGCAGCACACCGTCCCCACTGAACACAGTGTTGACAGTGCACTGCTTCCCCCGCCTGAGCCGCCGGATGGTGGTCCAGAACCTCCTTGAAGCCGTTCGAAAGTCGTTCTCCATGGCCTCACCGAACTCCTCCCACCCCGAGTTTTTGCCTCTGCAACCGCCGAGGCCGCGCTCCGCTTGGCACGTCGATACCCGTCACCTGCTTCAGGAGTCCCACAGGCCAAAAAGGTTCTGTCTTGGTTGATACGCCTCTGCAACATCGCGTGGACATCAGGGCCAGTGCCTCTGGACTGGTAGACCGGGGTGGTGGTTCCCCTCTTCAAAAAGTGTGCTCCAACTATAGGGGGATCACACTCCTCAGCCTCCCCGGGAAGGTCTTTTCGGGGGTCCTGGGGAGGAGGGTCCGCAAGATTGTCGAACCTCGGATTCAGGAGGAGCAGTGTGGTTTTCGTTCTGGTCGTGGAACTGTGGACCAGCTCTATACCCTTAGCACGGTCCTGGAGGGTGCATGGGAGTTCGCCCAACCAGTCTACATGTGCTTTGTGGACTTGGAGAAGGCGTTCGACCGTGTCCCTCGGGGAGTCCTGTGGGGGGTGCTCCGGGAGTATGCGGTTCCGGACCCGCTAATATGGGCTATCCGGTCCCTGTACTCCCGTTGCCAGAACTTGGTCCGCTTGGTGCCCTTTGTCACCGGCTCTGTTCATAACCTTTATGGACAGAATTTCTAGGCGCAGCCAGGGCATTGAGGGGCTGCGGTTCGGTGGCCTCAGGATTGGGTCGCTGCTTTATGCGGATGATCTGGTCCTGTTGGCTTCATCGGAGCGGTTCGCAGCCGAGTGTGAAGCGGCTGGGATGAGAATCAGCACCTCCAAATCCGAGGCCATGGTTCTCAGCTGGAAAAGGGTGGAGTGCAGCCTCCGGGTCAGGGATGAGATCCTGCCTCAAGTGGAGGAGTTCAAGAGTGAGGGAAGGATGGAGCGGGAGATTGACCGGCGGATTGGTGCAGCTTCTGCAGTAATGCGGACTCTGCACCGATCCGTCATGGTGAAGAAGGAGCTGAGCCGAAAGGCGAAGCTCTCGATTTACCGGTCTGTCTATGTTCCTACCCTCACCTATGGTCATAAGCTTTGGGTAGTGACCGAAAGTAATAGATCGCGAATACAAGCGGCCGAAATTAGCTTCCTTCGCAGGGTGGCTGGGCTCCCTTAGAGATAGGGTGAGAAGCTCGGCAGTCCAGCAGGGAGCTCGGAGTAGAGTTGCTGCTCCTCCGCATCGAGAGGAACCAGTTGAGGTGGCTCAGGCATCTAGTAAGGATGCCTCCTGGACGTCTCCCTGGTGAGGTGTTCCGGGCACGTCCCTCCGGGAGGCGGCCCCGAGACTATGTCTCTCGGCTGGCCTGGGAACGCCTTGGGGTTCCCCTGGAAGAGCTGGACGAAGTGGCCGGGAGAGAGGGAAGTCTGGGCTTCCCTACTGAAGCTGCTGCCCCGCGACCCGACTTAAATGGATAAAGTGGAATAAGACGAAGACGAAGCCTTAGCTGTTTTAATGTGTAATGACTTACTATCCTTGTTTTTCTGTCAAATTAAATTTTAACTGTATTTGTTCAGTTTACTAAAATGATTGTTTAATACCCTAAATTTACAGATATTATCTTTAAATGTACCTATTAATGTATTTTGATGTACAGTGTTTAATTTTCCATTGTCCAGTTCATTACAAGAACTAATACTGTAAATGTGCAGAAATTCCTATTTGATTAAAGGTACATATTTTGTTTATACATTGTCTCCTTCTTGTTTTGCTTGGGGAAACCACAATTATGCAGCAAATCAGTGTAGATGGACAGTTTCATGAAATGACTACTAAATACCCTTAATTTACAGGACTGGCCTTAAATGTAGCTATTCTTTTATGTATTTGTAATGTATTTAGCTTGTTTTTCCACTGTCTAATGGTTGTTTTTTAATATACTAATTCTCTAAAATGACAGATTAATACTGTAAATTTACAGACATTTATCTTTAGTTTTATGAACCTAGTTAGTTTTTTTATGTTACAACTTTGTTATTGTACATGGAAAAATAGTATTTTACCATGAAATTACAGAGATTAATCTGAAAGTTATCTTATTTTAATGTTTTTTGACATAATATGTATGTTATTTATGTGTTATTTTACAGTATAATGGGCATTTATCAACTATAATTACTGTATTTTAATTCATTTTGACTGTAAAATCTACTCTGTATTTTTACAGTTATTATATGTAGTTCTGTGATCCAGTTATGTACTGTAATTTTACGGTATCTGTTTGGAAACTTTGCTGCCAGTGCAGTTTTTACAGTGTGAGACAAAAGTGAAGAGAAAGTGTTCAACAGCACTGCAAAATCCTCCAAAGTCTCTCCAAAGGCTGTTTCAAAATATGAACTGTGAGTTGGAAGGACGTGGATTTGTGGAATCTGTGATGTTGGTTATTTTTTTTCACTATTCCTCCCTCTCTGTTCAGGACATCAAAATACGAACACCTCATACAAACCTTTGACATTTCGTGACAAGTTTGAGACGTGACTTTACAAAATTTTTTTGTGCTGTAGTAACGACAGCATGGTGTGTGCGTGTGTGAGAATGGTCTGTGTGTTTGTCGACCTCAGAAAATCACAGGCGACACTGCTGTCAATCTCACATTACTTAACTTTTACAAACGCGTGTGTGTGTGTGTGTGTCTGCCTGCGTGTCTGCTCTGGGCCACTTTTATTCTCATGCTCCTGTACATTTTGATTACATCATCACACATCAAAATGAAAGCATCTCAAAGAGTGAAGGAGTACGCTTTTGATCAAGGACGGCCTCAACTCTGTGTCCTGGAGCTGAACTGTGTAAGTCTCGTCATCATGGACAAAAAGCCGAGAGTTCTGTCCATGAAAGCTTTTTTTTACAGTTCATTTTTTAACATTCACTCTATTATGAGTTGGCTTTGAGTTAGTGATTAAAAAATCGACTGAATAGTACATAATAAACCTTTTTGTGTGTTACTTGTGTGTGAAAGGTACACCAGTATGGGTCAGACTTCAGTAATGTGTAATGAGTTTGACATGGAAAATAACTTTATTCATAAATGTGTGGATTTAATGTTATAATATTATGAATTAGGTCAACTCATATCAACTATACTATAGTTGAGTTGATATTTTATATCATGCCACTTTATCTCAAGTACTTGTTTTGCACACTGTCTGTTGTTTGCCAGTTGTTTGTTTGTTTTTGTTTATTGTGTAGGTAAGACACTTCTGTCTGTTCATGGTGTTGCCATTTTTTCTATTTTAATTTCTGTAGTGTGTACTACACTTTTCTTTTTGCTGCTGTGATAAGTAAATTTCCTGTGAGATGAATAAAGTATAATATAATCTAATCTAATCTCTTAGCTTCCTCCGTCAACGTCCTCTTCAGTCTCCTCTGTCATTATGTCCATCGAGGCTGCTGAGTCCATTTACATTGCCCGTTGCCTATCATCTTACAATACTTCTGATTGATGGCCTCCTGTTTATAGTTTTGCTGTGTTCTTCATAAATGTATTGTTATACTGCGGTTCATTTTTGTATGGAAAGTCTTGCATACCATAAACTGACTTCAAAGTCTGTGTGGGTGTGTGCACTTCAACACTGGTGCTGTCTCTCTAATGCGAGCCTGTTGTTGACCCGTGTGCAGGCTGTTTTCAGTGCAGCATTTGGCCCAACACTTCAATGCAACACTTGTGATTTCTGAAGTGGATTCAAAGGCTTAAAAATAAACAAAATATCTGACTTTAACTCTTTGTAACAGATCTCTTCTATCTCACCAGATTTTCTGTTTTTCTTTAGCCGTGCTTCTTCCATGATTGTTTTGTGCTCAAAGAGGTATTGAAAAGCCCTGAAGCGGCTCGTCCTGCTATTGATTTTTGTAATGTTGGCAATCTTGGAATTCTACTGTAAGGCCGACTATAGTATACGGGCTAAAAGATGGCACTCTAACAGTAATAACAATGGGCTTTGACCTGATTTAAAGGATAAGAGAGTTCAACAAAAAGATGAGGTCCGGGAACAGTGCACTCACACAGCTGCTGGCCTTTGCTGATGTTGTCTCAGCAGTAGAGTGGCAGTGATGCTGCAGGCTTGAAAGCTTGCAGAGTGCAGAGAAATGTCAGAGTTTTTCTGTCTGTTCTGCACCCCAGAAATCCTCTCATCTCTCTCAGACCTTGACGTGAGTGATGTGGTCTGAAATTAGATGGTGGATAAACCATTACTCCATTGCAAAATATTGACTTTATATTATTATAAAGCTGTGAATAAGTGAGACAAAGCATATGTAAGTGTGTGTTAAGATGCATGGAACCTGTGTGTATGTGCTGATGTATCCAAATCATGTAGATAACTGGGTCCATGCTTGCATGAATCCATGTGTGTGTGTGTGTGTGTGTGTGTGTGCTTGGTAGCAGTAAAGTCGATATGTGGTTCTAGGTTCTGACCTAGACAGAGCAGAGCTGGACAGGATTGCTCATGTGTGTCTCTTTAGATGTATAGTGTGTGTGTTTGTGTGTATGTTAATTGGTAGTAGTTGATGTGTGGTAAGCAGGCTGAGCTCATGTCTGACCTCTGAACTGAGATGCGTGGGATGATAGCTCACTGCACATGCAATAATATCAAACACATTTAGCTAATATACATCTCGCACTGGCACATATGGGAGGATAACTGACTGATCTGATGGATTAGACATTCACAGTCCCCTGAGGATTAATACCAACCCTAGTCTCATCTACTATTATCTGGATCTGGATTATCTGGATCGTCTCATGCCACCATGAGGTTCGCATCTGAGGTGGAGTGAAATGCCTCGACAACCTTTGGATGGATTTTACCATGGAATGTGGTACGGACATTCATGTCCCCACAGGTTGAATTAAATTTCATCTGGCTCGCAATCAAGTCAAAGCTTGACTTTTGTCCAGTACTTGGTTTCTGACAGTGTCATCAGTCTCAGTCGTACTTTACTTTGCCTTTAGTGCTAATTAGCAAATGCCCAGCGTTAAAACATTATTGGCTTTCATTTCTGACATTGTTTGTGTCGTCTTAGGTTTAACAATCACTCAAGGCACTTTTTTACAATACACATACACTGACAGCATTGGCTACCATGCAAGGTGCCAACTGCTCATCAGACAGAAGCTAGTTTATTCACATAATGGTGTCTTTGGGAGCACTTTGGGGTTCAGTATCTTTCCCAAAGACACTTTGACAGAAAGAACGGAAGAGCTGGGGACCACTGATCTTCTGAATAGTGGACGACCCCTTACCTTGGTGGATACGATAGATACCATGCTGTTATGACTACTTACCTGTTAAGTCAAATAAACACTGCTTTTAATTCAACTGTCCAAACTCAGTTTTATTGAGCCGACACAAGCTTTTTGTTGGTTTTTTTTTGTCTTTTTATGTGAACTGATGACATTAAGAAAACCATAGAATAACTGCAGAAGAACTGCAGCCTTACCTTTAAAACAAAGGTTTGCAGCTCACTATCGTTTACCACTTGCAGGGTTGGTCAAGTGTGCAGTTTTACAAAGAATAATCCAGCTGATATATTGAAAAACTGCAGGCAGGTGATATAACAGATGGTGAAGCCTCTTCATATTCTGCCTGTAGTATCCTCATGTGATTTTATCATACTTTTTAGTGTCATTATATTCTACAAAAATTTTTATAGGACCTTATGCTCCAGCGTGCCCATGGTTCAGAGCATTTCATGGTCGAAATGTTTGATTTCCTTAATTATCTAGCTATAATACGTATAACAATAGATATAACAGATATTATGTGTTTTTCATAAAGTATATACACCATGGTTTCATAAGGCTTTTCTTGTGTCCCTGATTTCACTCTCACTCTGTCTTGCACCATTTTTTCATCATTATGTTTGTGTGTCCACCTCTTCTCACGCCCTCTGTTATTTTCCTCTGTGACTCCAGCTCCCTCTCTGTCTCTGCCTCCATCTCCTTCTCTGTCCTCCTGACAGTTTGTTTAAAGCATACTTCAAACCAGACCAAGCCTTTTGACCACGGCAGTTTGCACTTGCATGTGTGTGAGCTGGGGGAACAGCTTCCTTTCATCTTTAAATAGGCATGCCGATTTTCGGTCCCTTCTGTCTTGGTTTCCAGTTGGATTTCTGTCTAACTTTTCTCTGTGGCTATCTCTGACACATCTCTTTCTCCTCCTCGACTCATCCCCTTCCTCTTCTCCTTGTCAAACCTCTCTTCTCCTTTCCTTCCCTTTTTGTCTCTCATCCATCTCCTTCAGTAATTTCCACTCTGCTGAGGTCTTCACACAAAACTGAACATGTGAAGAATTGAACGAAGTCAGCATTTAGAAAAATTAGGAAATTTACAGTAGATTGTTTACTTGCAACTGTAAACTGAGCAGCAAGGAGTGGTGGTGATAGCAAACTACAGTGGCACTTGTTCTAATAAATAATAAAAATAAATAAAGTTATGAATGCTAATTTATCACTTCACTGAAGCTGCAGACAACATACCTGGGATATGATTTTAACATCACAGTTTGTAGTGCCTCAGAGACTAAACATCGGCCCTTGTCAGTTTTCAGTGCATCAGCTGGTCAATTTAAATTAAGTTAACTTTGAAACAAGAAATGTGTTCCATCTGTAAGACCACTTCGTTTTAGCCACACTAGCAGTTAAGCTGTTAGTTACTTACCAGATGCTAAAACCATGCACAAGAGTTTCCATTCATCAAAGACTGCTTTTATAACAAATTTGGGTTTTCCTCGTGTTTTCAGTGTGTCTGTGTGTCGGTCTGTCCAATACCAAAGTGAATCTAACTGGACTAGCTATCAGATGTAATCACTTCTAATAGATGCAGGTGAAAAACACGTTCTTTGAGGCTCCACGAGGAGTGTGAAGCGTTAAAAATTAGGAAAATGACAGGCGGCGTTCCTCTTTGTGACTGCAGCAGCTCATTAATTGGCGGAGCATCATGCTGTGTTGGTGTTCTCTCTTGACTGTATTTTGGATTGGGGGTAATTAAAGTCTTCCTTTAGGATCAGGTCTCTCTTTTGAAGTTTAATTAATGCATGTCGGAAGTTTGGGTAGGTTTTCCAAAGGGTACATTTTGGATCAGGTCGAACATGGACTTGTGAAGACCTCTACTTTGGTGGTTGATTGCAATGCTGTCAAATCAACCTAAGGTTGGCTGCTAAATAGTAGGTGGGGCTTTTCCCTCAAAAAGGGTAACATATGTTAGCTTGAAAAGAGCTTAGAGATATCAAATGTGGAGTGCTTTAAAAAGTTTTGAACATTTGAATATGCAATATACATTTGAATGCATTCTTAAACCTTTGCATGATATTAGATGGCACCAAGCTTATTAATGTGCATCTAACAGAGAAGGGAGAAGAGCCCCGGCAGTCAGTGCTTACAGCAGCAGTGCCAGATGTACCAGCTGAACTGGGCCTGTCCACACAGCCAGTCAGTTTGACAAGCAATCCCCCGAGAAGGCCAGCAGAGATAGACAGGGCAGTAGATGCAGACAGACAGGAGCTAGCCCACACACAGCGGGCAACCGTGACTGTACGACAGGCAGCACTGAGATAATAGTCCTTTCAGTGCTATTCTCCTTTTGCTGAAAGAATACTCTCCAGAAGTAAAGAAGAGGAGGACTTACTCATTGTGAACTTGCTCAGGTCTCGGCTTCAGAAGTAGAAAATGACAGGATTAAGGAGACAGAAAAGAGTTGCTTCGAGGATGCATTGTTAGACCTTTTGTCTGCCTTATTAACAAAAGCTTATCGGATAGATTAAGTATAGGCTGAGAACAAACACTTTGACTAATGTGATGATCTATGTAATTACATCTGATGCACATTCATTAAGTCATCATTTTAACAGAAATACTGTTGTGACTGGTTGCACAGTCAGTGAAATGTGAAGCATTTTACTGCAACCCTAACTAATCTAAACTAATGCAGTAAATGTGTGACAAAAACAATGTGGAGGTTAATTATTTTTGTCTGAGATAATATACAGTATATTGGTCTGTTTTGTCACTGACTCTTACTGATGTGTGCAACTACAGAACTGACAATTGTTGTGGAAAAATTGCTGAGAGTCAATGGCACCAGGTCAGGAGGGAAGAAAGCGTTCAAGAGCCTCTGATGTCTTATGCTGTAATATTTATTGAAGCTTGATCAAGGAGAATTAGAGACATTTTCACATACAATCAGGTATGAGTCGGTCTCTATTATGCCCAACTCATGCTGCTGGTCAGACTTTAAACCCTTGCAGATGACGCCACAAATACTTTACGCCCAAAATAGTCAAAGGGAATGCATTTACCCATGTTAGTGTTCACCTTCAACACATTCTAGTCTGGAGACACTGTTGTCTGTTCATGCTAATGGAACGTCAACAGTTAGCTATCTATTATGTCTAGGAGGCCAACATTCAGTTTCTCCGACCCTGGTCACCAGGCAGGTCTGAGATAGTCTGGCACCTGCACTCCTCCCGACTTCAAACAATGGCCTTACATGCCAAAGAGAGAGCGTCTTCTCTGATCCGGCTTAGTGCCGTCACCGCCTATGACCTCAAGGCCCATGCGCGCCCTGTGTACCCAGAAAATTCCATAACAACAATAAGCTAATATGTCCAGTCTGTTTAGTGGCAACTTACCCTGTGGGGATCTTCTATGGTCCATAAGGACAGATGTACCAGAAATGCCCTTTACACATCATTTTGGGAAAGGCAATCTCCATGAAAACTCACACTCTGGTGGAATATGAAGTTGTGTGTAGATGGAAACCCAAGATATACAAAGGCCTCACAAGATTTGTGTGCATTGTTTCAGCACTTGGGAGAAGTTTGCTTTCAGGTCTTTCTGATCAGACTCATTATTTTAACCCAACAATCATCTTTTACTGCACCTAAACAGGTTTTGTTGTCTAAACCCAACTTAAACTGAAAATAAAATCATCGACTTTCATCCTGACCTCCTGTGTCCTGAAAGTCCTGTATTTGACCTATTGATCCATCACAAATCCATTTTTGTCTACTTTAAAACAAGAAATGTAGTGTAGTCCTCGTATGACTGCAGATGTACAACACAGAGCTGACAGAGCTATTGATGATATGAGGGTTCTTGCTGAAGGGTACTCTTCTTGGTTTGGCAGAGGCAACAAAGCAAGAATAGAAGTTCTTTGCGTGGATTGACTTGCGTGACAAACTCAATGAAGGCAGCGAGCCAGAGTGAGACTGAGACACTGACAAGCTCAGCTCATTCATCACTGCCTCAGACCTCACTCCACTGCTGTCTTTGAGGACTGACTTCCCACTGAGTGTCAAGGCTGCAGTGGAAAGTGATGCTCTCACCACACCGCTGCCTGGTCATTCATATCACACCGCCTGTCTTCTTCAGGAGCACATGACAAGCTGGCAATGGAGGAGAAAGCTATTGTCTTTGTTCAGTGCATCAGTGAAGTGTTGGAGCTTGTAGGGGCAGCGGTGTTAGAGCCTCTCATTCTCATATATCTTCAACTTTCCTCCAGTATCCCACTCCTGGGTGACATGTTGGCAGGTCACTTTAACTTCTGCTTCTTTGCTGGGAGAAGACACCTCCTCTGTGTGCTGGATAATACTGATTTAACCTATTCTATATTTACCTTCATATCTTGGGTAGCTATTATGACCCCACTGACCATTAAACTCACGACTGTGAAAAGCAAACTGCTTTAAAGTTAACCTTTTAAAAATACAAGGTTTTTATTTCTAAAGATTTTTTTTGGTGTGCTTTTTTCAAGCTTTATTTTTGACAGAGACAGCTGAAGAGTGACAGGAATGTTCGTCTTTGTACATGAGGCGGATGCTCTACCAACTGAGCTAATCGACACCCTGCAAGGTTTTTATTTCTACCTTTCCACTGTGGTTCAACATACCAACTGCTCCATGAGCACTGGAGCGAAGGCCCTCATCTCTCATTTCTCCTTCTTTAGTCCAGCCAAAGTGTTAGTGAGAGAGTGAGCCAAGTAGAACTTGACTGTAATCTATTATACATCAGCAGGAAGTGTTAATGTGAAGCAAAGGAAAGCCTTAAATGAGGAGAATGGTGAGAGAATGGATAGTTGCTGGTTTGCCTTGTTCTACAGGATGCTTGTGTACATGTGTTGTAGCTGCATTATTTTGTATTTATTTTAACAGTACATCAAATGATTTGTGTAATGTGAAAGAACCATAAAGAGTTTTAGGAATGCTATTTTTGAACGAGATATTTAGACATTGAGACATTTAATAATCCAGCTATAAAGAGTTGCTGAGAGCTTAGCCTCAGCCATCAGCACCAGCAAACACCATCATGCTCCAAAGAAGGCAGTCCCCTTCATCAAAGCTGGAGAGAAGCCCGGCACGCCCACAACTAGCAACAGGCCTCCTCCACACTGCCTCTGACTGGCAGCTGCAGGTCGACCTGGGAAGCCGCTGAGGTTCCCCAGCACATTGCAACAACAAGTCTCCGTCCAGTCATGATCATTACCTCTGTGGCTTCAAGACACCTGATCATCCTGGAACTTACAGTGCGCTGGGAAGAGCATATTGAGGAAGCTAACGAGAGGAAACGCGCCAAGTACCAGGAACTGGTGGTGGAGTACAGGGAGAGAGGCTGGATAACCTTCTATGAGCCTATAGAAGTCGGCTGTAGAGGCTTTGCAGGGCGTTCACTTTGCTAAGTGCTCAGCCGTTTGGGTGTTACAGGGGCGGCCAAGAAGAGGGCCATTCAATCCGCAAGCGAAGCCGCAGAGAAGGCCACAAGGTGGCTTTGGATTAAAAGGGCTGATCCGTGGACTGCTACTGGGACGCAGGTCGGGACTTGATCAACCCCGGCTGGGTCGCCTGGGTGAGGGTGTATGATGTTGCGAGACCTGATACACCTAATGATCCCAGGACACATCACTGAGGATGCGCCCCAGTGTATCCATGAGATGTTTCTTGCACAGGCATTTTTTTACAACTGAACACAAAGTATTGATACTAATACACTGATACTAGATCAACAAACAGATTAGGCTTGGGAAGGCCTAGGTTGCGGTGTGGATTAGTAGCATTTTACCCTCCAGTTGAGCAGGCCACACTAACATAGTCTGAAAAACTTCATAACCCAATAGTTAACCCAAAATTGACTCTATGTCTTGCCCCCACCAAGGTGGTGAAAACTTAGGGTCATGTTTGATGACCAACTAACCTTTTCCAATCATGTCGCCTCAGTTGCCCAGTCATGCTGTTTTGCACTTTACAACTTCAGAAAAATCAGACCTTACCTAACTCAACTCCTCAGGATAAAATAAATTCATCTTTATAAACTTTACACTGTATATTACACAATTCTACTTTTTCTATCTATCCACACACTATCTCACATCTCTGAGCTCAAGTTTCTTCCTCATCAAAATAAGTAAACACACACACACACACACACACACACATTTTCAGTTGTGCAGGTATGTGTGTGTGAGCATGTGTGCATCCGTAGAGCAGTCCAGACCTGTGCACTTACATAATCAGTTCAAAGCCTTCTACTTTCTTTCTATATATTTGTGCCAAGCAAGGCATTTCAGGGGAAATGGGCGTGCATTGCCAAGTCTGCCTGCAGGAAGAGACTGTGAGAGAGAAGTTACTTGGCTTAGAAATGATGTTAAAATAAAGGAGTATTGATGTGCGAGGCTGCCAGTTATTGCTGGAAGTGGGAGGAAAGGGCACATGAGATTCTCTGATTTACCAGCTGTTTTAAGATATTTATTTACTCAACCCATATCTGAGGGGGTGGTGGCAGAGTGTGGGGTGGGGGAGGGTATGATGCAGTATTTATGCTCATAATTTTCGTAGAAGACATTCACTGCCACTGCAGCAGGTACTGTGATGTTCATATGCTGTGCAAAGTTAAAGTCACTGTATTCCTTCGCTACAGTAATTCTGGAGCCATGTTTGGATTCATAGTCTCATATAAGTAATGTGATGACTTTTACATATTTAATCAAGACCAAGGTCTTCCCTAATCTTAAAAAGTGGCTTCTTAGCCTCAATATCAGTTTAGTGAGTGGGTTGATGTGTTCATTAAAGCTGATTTATTAAACTGTCTGTCTAGGACTTTACAGATGACCAGACATGTCTTTAGGTCACAGACAGAAGTAGTTCATATTTAACACCCGCACAATATTATGTATGAACCTTCAGCTAATGACAGAAAATATGGAACATAACTCTAGTTTATTGCAACAGAATGGACCATAAAGCTATTTAAAGATGACTTCAAGTGCAGAACACCACAGAACACTGATTAGGATTTACTGGACTTTAAATTTAAAAAGAATATTACATCACTTTTAACTTTTAAAGAAGCTTTGCCTAACGGGAAGGAAGGCTTCAAAACCATAATTCAGAATCACAGCTCTGATTTACAGTGAGGTCGAACGCTAACGTGTTCGCTCAAGCATTAATTCTGAGTGGAAAAGGTTATAAACTTTGTTCCAGTACGTGTTCTGTCTTAAACCTGCAATTTTTGCCACGCCCAAAAAATCAGTTTACCATTCAAAGGACAACTGGGGTGTAATTCTGGGGTTTAAATTATAAGATGCCATTTTGGAGGAGTGCAGTTTCCCTCCATGTTTTTAAAATGTTTAATGATAATGATTCTTTAATACCTTCAGTGTGTCCACAGGTCGAGACACAAGCAAGTGAACAAACTTCTCGAAGTAGGATGGCGAGGCTGTGTGCTTTCAGAGCCCCAGGAAAGAGTTTTATGGCTGCTTGTTCCTCCATCACTACAGCTTTCAAGGACATGCCAAGAAGGACCTTCAGAAATGTTCCTTTGTCCCGGGGATTTTTGTGATGCTGCATTGTTTGAAGTGGGTACAAACAAACCAAAGTGGGACACTTGACTGGCAACCTGTTTATTCTTCCAGTATGATAATCCTAACAGTGTTCAGTGTATAACAACACAAAAGTGTGTGTTTTTTACTTCATACTTGCCGCATGGCACCGTCTTTCCAGAGAATGTGTTTCATGGTCCAAGTCAATCAGGAACTGTCTTTCAAACAGAGAAGAAGGATTTATGTTTGTTTGTGAAGACTCAGTGGAATAGAGGCATTGCACAATTAAGTCCCAGAAATAATTCATCCCTCTTCGGTGACTTTATATTGTGTCCAGGTGCTTTATTGCCACTGTCTGTCAGCAAACAACAGAAACACACTGGAAAGATGCTGTGTGGTGGAATGCACCACCAATAGAACCTTTTAGAAGAAGAAAGTGGATCCAGCTGATAAGTCTCATTTTCACAGAGAGCTACATTAGCATAATAGTTGCCCTCAAAGGGCCAGATGTAACTGTAAAACATTATAAATGTAGCTAAATGTAGCGTAAAATAAATGTAACAACTCCTTAAAATGTTGTTAAATAACTGTCTCTGTATTTATTACTTATTCAAGTTCCAAATATTACATATACATTTGCATAGATGTAAAAAAAAAGTTAACTTGTTGCTCTGCTATCATAACATAAATCTTTTTAATTTGTCAAGTTAAGAAACCCATATTACTTCATCAATCAACGAATAAACTATTCAAGTAAAGAAAAATCATCAATCATCAAACAAAAGTTCTGACATTAACTTTGGTTCCAACAATTGTGAGCTAAGAACATGCAACAAAAACAAATTGCACACACAGCCTTGCAGGGCATACATCCAAATAATGAGAGGTAGTAGAGACAGTAAACATTTGTCTGGATGAACACATAAACCTGTAAACACACTAAATACATTGCTACACATATAAAGTAGAATATGTAATAAACTCTAAATAACAAAATAAGTGTTGCCTCAGGTCCCAACTACCGTATTTTTCGGACTATAAGCCGCTACTTTTTTCAAACGCTTTGAACCCTGCGGCCTATACAACGGTGTGGCTAATTTATAGATTTTTACTGGCCAACACACGGGGGCACTCTCTAGCAGTAAACGCAAAAGTGAGACAGACATGTGGTGAAAGATTATGCGCTGAAGAAGACACTAGTTTTGCTTTTGATTTTGAAATGTCATTTTGCGCATCATGCACACACCCTCATCATGGAAAACACACGAAGGAATGCATATGATGCAGCTTTTAAGTTAAAGGCAATCGATCTGGCCGTCAAAGAAGGAAATAGAGCTACTGCACGCACATCATCCCGTTGATGCTGTGTTGATGGCGTGTTGATGGCGTGTTGGTGCCGTACTCCCGATTTTCAGGCACAGTTTGAAAAAAAGCGTCTTAAATTAAAACTAAAAAGACATCGTCTTTCTGTGTAAATATCTCATGTTACAACATGAAAACATGCGGCTTATATTCAAGTGCGGCCTATATATGTACAAAATGTATTTTCTTTTAAAATTTAGCTGGTGCGGCTTATATTCAGGTGCGCTCAATAGTCTGAAAAATACGGTATATTGATCAAGTTTTAGATGAAGTTGATGAAGAGATGCTGCCTCTGCTTCAACACACAAGAAGATCTCCTCTCACACACCACCCTCAACGACTGATCATGTTCTGAAAATAATAAACACAAAACAAAATACAAGTACAATCATTAAATTGCACACAGTTTAACTATTCTTATTCTTGGTTAAAATAGATTTTATTATATTTCAGTAGGTTTTTAAAAGTGCTTACCTATCTGTTTTCTGGCCAGACGTCTGACACCGCTTTCCCATGACATGGCAATCCGCAACACAGCATGGAGGTTGTCATCGGTGATGCGTGATCTGTGCTTGGTCTTGTTTAGATTCATGATTGAAAACATCTGCTCGCACAGATAGGTGCTCCCAAACATAGACAGAACACGGGCAGCATGAAGTCAAAGCTGTGGCATCAAACCAGACAGCAGGACATTAAAAGTCCTCGATTGCAGTATCCTGGAACTTTGCTCAGACCAGTATCGCTTGAAGCTCAATCAACTCCATCTGAAGGTGATGGGCATTGCAGAACGTGGTGAAAGGACTGGCAAAGATGGCAAAGCCGAGTGCTGTGATCTGAAGTCAGTAGCGCCGATCAACTCACCCATTAACCGCTCAGGTAGCCAACCGATCACATGAAAAAGCACCAGGAACTGAGGCTGAGATGCTCTGACAAACAGGAAAGTGGGCAAGATTGTCTTGTTTCACTTGGCACTTCCATAGGTCTAGTTTACGCTGGAAAGCTGTGATCGTGTCGGAAATGTTGCGTGATGACTTGTTTGCGCCCCTGCAGCTTCTGATTCAGTGGGCGAGATGCTCGGTTATGTCACACAACATAGCAAAGAGTCCATCTCCTGCAAGAACAGCTTGAACTGGCGGTGATTCAGGCCCTGCGCCCGAATGAAGCTCACTGTTTTCATGACCGTGGTCATTATATCATCCATCCCCAGCACCTTTCCACACAAAGCTTCTTGATGGATAATGCAATGATGCGTTATTAGAGGCATGTGACAGTTAGTTTGTTGCATTTTCTCCTTCATTAGTCCAACCAAGCCCGCTTTCCTCCACACATTGCAGGTGCACCATCTGTACTTAACCCCACCAGTTTTTCCCAGGAGAATCCATTCTTACATTCGGACTTGTCCACCACACCAAAAATGGCCCGTCCAGTTGTGGTCCCATGCATGGCAGCTACATCCAAAAGCTCCTCGGTGACAGAGAGGTCTGACTTCACGCCTCTAATAAAAATGGATAGCTGCGCTGTATCCGTGTTGTCCGTACTTTCATCAACAGCTAACTAATGCGATGTAACTGTGACTCCTCGGCCAGCTGTGCTGCCAGGTTTCCTGCTAGTTCCTTAACTCGGTCCGCGATGGTGTTTCTTGACAAGCTGACATTTTTAAAAGCCTGTATCTGGTCGGGGCACACCTGCTCACACACCTTCAGCATGCACTGCTTCAAAAACGCACCATCTGAAAAAGACTTTGAAGCTCGGGCGATTTCTTCAGCCACAACAAAGCTGGCTTTACTGCTGTGTGGTTCAAGCGTGGCTTTTGTGAACATATTCTGCTGCGATCTCAGTTTGCCTTTCAATTCTTGGACAATCTGTTGTTTTTCTTGAAGGCTAACTTTGGCATACTTAGCTCCGTGTTTGGTGTCAAAATGTCGGCATAGATTGTACTCTTTGACGACCGACACTGCCTCATAACACAAGACATACTGTTTTTTCCTTAAGCTCAAACATGTATTCGCCTTCCCATCTTTCTTGAAAGTGCCGACCATCTGCGTCAACTTTCCTCTTCCGGGACATTTTGGGATCGCTTGGAAATATTTCTCAATAACGCTTGTTGGGGAAATCGCTGTACTGATGTGGAAACACTGCGATCTAGTGGCGCGAAGCCGTCATTTCGCGGGTAACATGATCGACATGCATTATGGGAAATGTAGTTTATGGTCAATGCACGCTTTGCACGCAGCATAGACTTGTTTTAAGACAATCATACAACTTTTAACCTCTCACACATAAAATGACATGGCGGGCACATTTGGCCCGCGGGCCTTGAGTTTGACATATGTGTGATAAGTTGTGAGGCAGCATCAGCACTAGCAGTGGTCATCGACACCCCCTCCAGTTTATGAAGCATTAAGTATACAATGCATAATTAGCGAGAAACCCTGAAGGGAAACGTAACTTTGTTTGCTTACATAAAAACTGCAATAGATAACTGCCTATGTGAGTTTTCTAAGAGACAACCAGCTTGTTAACTCCCCTAACCCAACCTTAACACTAAAATAACCAAAACTATGAATCATAACTCTGCTGTATAACATTGTATCACTTTATCCAATCCATTTCAGGAATTTCAGATGTAAAATTAAATCTGTGGAAAAAATACATGCTGCATATGAAGACACGGCGTGATTCAATTTATAAGCTTCAGGAATGCACCGTATGCATACATGAATAAATAATAACTCATTCAATAGTGTTCTACATTTGCAGAGTGAGTGTGCATTTATTAACTACTGTACACACACACACCCACCCACTGATTACATTACAGCAATTTCACATCTAAAAGCTGCAGCGTGTTTTGATGATATGCAGAAGATGTGACTGGGTGTGAGGAATCGTCTGTGAGTAGAAAATAGGAGACGTAAACTCTTTGAACATCTGTTGAAGCTGTTTTAAGTCAGATGTCAAACGTGTGTTTGAGAGAGAGGAAGGGAGCGGAAGAAACAAACAGAAGAATCCACTGTCTTATATACGGATTTATGTGCATGTTTATGCAGAGAGGCTAGCCTGGCTGTGACTTTATCTTTCTGTTTGTCTGTGTGATTCCTGAATTTGAAATTGAGTTTGGATGTTGCATGACCCTGATTGTTAAGCAGGAGAAAGACATTTATATGGAAATAAATTTATATACAGTAATCAGGCTGGTATTTATGTAATTGTCGCTGGCTGGCGAAAGGTTTTTACTGTCTCTTGATGCCATGGCTGTCATCCATTCACGCATTCATTTTTTCTACAGCAATTTTGTGCTCATTATGTATACGGCAGGCTCTATTTGTTTGGATTGAATTCTCTGTGCAACCCGACTGGAGAAATGAAATCCACAGCCTCGGGTGAATCTATAGTTTCCTTGAAGAAAAGCTGCTGTGTTCTGTTTGAGTTTTTTTCTCTCTGTCCAGATGACAGTGACAGAAGACAAACTTAAACCTTCAACTGTAATAAA
>JAAROE010000151.1:0-10000 GCA_036365135.1 Miichthys miiuy | reverse complement strand
GACATGCGCCGGCCCGTGCCTTGCCTTTGGCTCTCCACACCAAACCGGCTGAGTCGGCGGACCACCCCGGGAGAGTCATCGAGATAAATTCACAGTTCCTAACCCTAACCCCATAAGATGGGTCTATAGAGAAGATGGCATATTTCACGCAATACACAATCATTGAAACATTCGAAGGTAAACGGTATGGTGGATTTTACACCCACTTTATTGATACAGCAATGTAAAAAGACCCATCATAGACCCCAAAAATCCTAACCCCTAACCCTACCCTAACCCTAACCCTTCCCCCCAGGGACCTAATACACACCCAAACACAAACCCTCCCAGACAGACTCCCACACACATCCTACCATTCATTTCCACCTTTTCGCATAAAATCACCGGCTTTCATCAGATCATTAAACAAAACTTCACCTACCTACAGTTACAACACCCAGCCTTCCAGAACCACAAAACCATCTCAGCTTACAGAAGAAACAAAAATTTGAAAGACATTCTGGTACATTCCAAATTCACCGACCATAGACCTGAGCCACATCTGGACCACAGCACCCACTACAGAAACAGAAAATACATCACCAACATATACAGCGGAGCTTCATACCCTACTTTAGGTTCATTCTCCCTCAACACCAGTAACACGGTCTATATCATCACATGCACCATCTGCAATAAACATTATATAGGTGAAACAAAACACAACATACACACCCGTCTAAAACAACATATATACTATATCAGAGAAGGCAAACTCGGCACCCCACTGGTACAACACTTTCAACAACACCCGTTCAATAAACTTATCATCTCTGGGTTGGAGTCTAATGAAAGATGGAGCACCGGACAGAGGAAGAGAGCCGAAAAAATCTGGATCTTTAAATTGGACACCAAGACCCCCAATGGGCTTAACGATAAACAAAACTTTTAGGATTTCCCCCTGCGGTTGTTGCCCTCGGCGCGTTGGCGGGGACTTGTACCCGGGCTCCCCCAGGGACGGGAGCATGTAGCCAGCCACTGCACCACGGGCCCCACCGAATTACACCACTTTTAGATTGCCCACCATTTTGCACTTATTTATCATTTTTATAATTCTTCATAAATTATTTATGGATTTTAGCATGCGTGTTTGAGCTTTTTAACCTTATGTATATAAACTTGTATTTTTAGGATGTATGCATGACATCCAGTTGATGTGAGAGACTTGAGCACTTACTTTTATGCACTTAGATTTTAATTATTTTTATCTATGTGTTATTTATTATCTTATCTATATATTTATATATTCATGAATTGTTTGTGGGCATTTTCTAGTGGTGAAGGAGCTCAGTTTTATTTTTTATTTTACCAAATTCCTGAAAATTAACTGCGGTGGCTGGCTCCATGCTGCCGGGGATATCCAGTGCCCGACAGGAGGTGCTCTCTTCCTCTGTCGGGACTCGAACCCGGTTCTTCCGGGTGGTGGGGATGAGCGATGCCTCTTCAAACCTCAGCCTGGTTTACCCACTTCCAAACATCCCCTTTACATAGAATCATCACCCAAAACAAACACATTCATTAGGAGAGAACTGCGGCAGGTCAACAGGCCAGTGCAACAAAAACATAACTCTGATACCCTAACCCCAACCCTAACCCTGCACCAAACCGCGTGAGTCGTCGGACCACAAGGGGGGAGTCATTGAGATAGTTTAATTTCCCCTAACCCCCTAACCCTAACCCTGAACCTAACCCTAAAGCCGCTGAGCCCTACAGCGTATGTGCTGAGGCCGCACATGTCATGCTCAGAATGGGCCCAGTTTATTGCCATGTACACACTGGTGGCGTAGCTGGCACCGGGCACAGAAATCCTCCAATATCCTAGTCTCCCCTCACACAAAATGTGCTTGGGGAGAAGAGCAGGTACGGGTCGCCGCCTGACCTTTGACCCTGGCCTGGCCTAAAACCTAACCCACTCTGTCTGTATGTCTGTATGCGTGTATGTCTGTCTGTCTGTATGCGTGTCTGTCTGTCTGTCTGCGTGTCTGTCTGTCTGTCTGCGTGTCTGTCTGCCTGTCTGCCTGTCTGCCTGTCTGTCTGTCTGTGAGAAGCTCAGGTGTCTGTGTGTGTGTCTCCCTCCCTCCCTTTCTGAAAGATGCAGCGCTGGTGCTGATACTGAACATCCGGCGGCCATCCGGTGGCCGCTGAGGGGAACCGGAACCGGGGCACACACTTTGGATCTGGCTGTGCAAAGGCGCTGCAGCCTACAGCCTATATGATGCTCTCTCAAAAAATAAATCACTACAACACTACAAACCACCACCAAATGACCTGAAACGTACTCCTAACACACTTGGTGACTTTTTCACTCTGCACCGTCCCATGCACTTATAACGGGGATTGGTTTTTCCTCAATACCTCAGGGACCAAAGGTCGTAGCTGCGGGCACTGCAACCAACGGAAAGAGCCCCTGAAAATGGGAGGTAGCCCGTTTCAAAGAAACGACCACGGCCCACCCGCCGTCCACAGACTTGCAGGTGGGCTCGTTGAAAGATCCCCGAGGCGATTTGGGAGCGTGGGTTTCATCTTTCTCGACCTTTCTATCAAAGTTAGGAAGGTGGTGGCAAAGCTCACACTTCGGCGTGGGCGGGTGTGCGATCTTGCTACCACCTGAAAGCAAGTTAAGTGGAGCCACATATGATGCCCGGGGCCCGCGCCGCCCTCCGGTGGCGCCGAGGACCCGCACCGTCGCGCTTTGGATTTGGTTGTTCAAAATGGCTACGGCCTGCAGCGCATGACGTGATGGCGTTGAAGGCCACGCCGTCCTACACGGTTTAGACCTGCACTGAGCACCGACGGAGCGACGCGTGCGAACAGGTAAGAGCATCATTAATTTCTCCTATCATTTCATTTATATATGTAAGTGGTGTAGCAGGGGGCTATGTATTAATTGTGTAGGTAGCGCATGGCCAAGACGAATTCCTTTCCAACTCATGCGAGAATAAAGGCTAAGCTTAATTAATCAAGTTATTTGCTACTTTATGGTGTTACTTTTGAAGTTTTATTGGAAAACCGTTTAATTGGCATCTGCGTCGTGTTTTTTACTTAACTATGTGTGCGTGCGTGCGGTGCAGTTTATAGAAAAGCGTTAAAATGGCTGCTGCGTCAAGCTTTTTTTCTTAACTATGTGTGCGTGCGTGCGTTGTGGTTTCTAGAAAATCGTTAAAATGGCTGCTGCGTCAAGTTTTTTTTTTCTTTAACTTTGTCTGCGTTGTGTTTTCACAGAAGTCCAGATAGTTGCCCATACCTGGTTGTGCAAGATGTAAGTAAAAGCATGAATGTGATTGTGACTACAGAATTCACCTGATTACAATTGGGAGAAGATAGTACATATGCTTATATCTGATTAATGTATTCTCTCTCTTGAAAAGGAACGGTTGTCATGTTGTCGGCGAACCGGTGGAGGACCCGCAGTGTGCTGGGGCGAGGTTGGTTACGCTCATGTTTTGATTAACGTTTAAGGTGACTTTTATTTATTTATTTTTTTATTTTTAATGTCTGAAATGTGCATTGCCTTTATGAATCTGTGATGCATGTCAGCTCTCAGGAGTGGCGCTACGGGTCTCAGCGCCAGCGTCTGCAGGAGATGGCAAGGTCTTGGATGGAGGGAGCTTGCCATAGGCTCCAAACGGGAGGGAAGTTATCGCATCACGACATGACCATATACCGGTACTTCTGCATACCCACCCTGATGATCACCCACCGTACACCGGAGAAGACGGTGGCTGATTTCAAAGTAACGTATTCCAGTGTTCCCTCCAGCCGGTTGCTGTAACTTTGACTCCCGCGCACTTCAAGTTGTTTTGTATCCCTGTCTACAATAATAATCCCCCATCACAGGTTGCTGAGTGGAACGACAGGGAGCTGTGCACCGGTGTCGGTGCGGAGATCAGATTCGAGGCGGGCCAGGGCTTTCATCGGCCTAGAAGAGGACAGGGTGAGTAGAGTCTTTATTTTTTTAATCTGTCTGTCTGTTTGTTCGTTTGTTTGTTTTTTACATTGAAGTTGAGAAACCACAAGTTTCCACAGACGTGATTTCACAGATTGGCATTCCGTTTCCCACCGACAGTGGTTTGGTGCCTACTTCACGGATATCAGGCCGCTGTACCTGAAGAGGAAGAGGAAGAGGCAAGAGGAAGCAGGAGACGGCCAGGGCTGCTTCTTCCTGGGGACCGCAGGACTTCCTGGCCAATCCCAGGTTCCGTCTCTGGAGGCAATGAGTGTACTTTTCATTTCTTAAACAGGGGTGCTCATTAAGCGACCAGAAGATAGCAGCTCTGACTTAAAAATTCCTTTTTCTCCGTCTCTGTTTTTCCTCTTCCCTCTCTGCACGACACAACTGTGAGAAGATCAGCAAGGGAGCGGGCCCGTCCGGTGCTCACGTCAACACGTCCGACATCACAACCTCCTGATTGCGATGTGGTCATCCGGCTGGACTTTCAAAGACACTGTGCTGTTCTTGGCCACGAAAGGCATAGCCGTCAACAGAGAGCTGCGTTGGGACTACGGCGTGAGACAGAAGTCAGAAGACAGAAGAACACTGACTGATAATACATACATACATATGTTATGAGTTCCTGTTTTGTTTACAGTTTGTTGTAGAAACAGTAGACCCGTTCCATTAGTTTGTTTATTATTCTTATTAGTAGTATTATTATCGTCATCATCATTGTTGTTGTTATATATTATCATTCTTATTCTTATTCTTGTTCTTATTCTTATTATTATTATAAGTAGTAGTAGTAGTATTATCATCATCGTTGTTGTTGTTATATATTATCATTGTTATCATTGTTTTCGAGTTGTTGTTGTTGTTCCTGCTGTTGCTGCTGTTTGGTGTGATGTTTTAAATAAATGTTTTCTTTTGCTACAAAGGACAACGCCTCGAATACATAGATTTTTATTGAAAATACAACAGAATGAAATACAACAATAGAATGAAATACTTGTACTGCTAATGGTAACCGCACTGATGACATGATGGTAGTGTGATTGTTAACAACAGTATGTAGCAACAGTAATAATGATCATAATATAAATAATAACATTATCGACGACGTGCTTTGCGGTAACGTGTTGTGTCACTTCGGTTATCGGTGTTGCCGCCACGGTGCTCTCTGCTCTGTTCACCTAAACAGACTTTCATATATATCTCACATCAGCGATTATCTACTTATCTCTGCTCTATCCTTAGACTTGTTTCTGTTTGTGCACGAACAGGTCTCTTTACTACAGTAACTACAATCTGCTAGTTTCACCAGTTTCTGTTAGTCACACTATACTAGCGATAGCAATGGCTTCTCTCTCCTCTCTGCTCTCTCCTGCCCTGTGTGCCACATGTTTAGTTACTCCTCGTCCTCCTTTAGCGATAATGGTACTTGTAATAAATGTAGTTTATTTGTAGCTTTGGAGGCGAGGGTCAGTGAGTTAGAGGCTCGGTACCGCACCACCGAACAGTCAGTAGCTGCTATAGTTAGCATGTCCCCTGTAGCCGGTGCGGTACCACCGCAGGTAGCTTCAGCTAGCCGTCCCCGGTAGTTCCGAGCAGCCGGGAGGCTGGGTGACTGTCGAAGGAGGCATAGCCCCAAACTGAAGCCCACGGTACACCACCAACCGCTCCACGTTTCAAACAGATTTTCCCCACTCAGCGACACACCCGCTGAGAGGCCAACTCTGGTCATTGGCAGCTCCATAGTCCGAAACGTGAAGTTAGCGACACCGGGGGCCATAGTTAAATGCATCCCGGGGGCCAGAGCGGGCGACATTGAGTCTTATTTGAAACTGCTGGCTAAAGATAAACGTAGATACAGTAAGATTGTTATTCACGTCGGCGTAATGACACCCGTTACGCCAATCGGAGGTCACAAAAATTAATGTCTCATCGGTGTGTGAATATGCTAAAACGATGTCGGACTCCGTAGTTTTCTCTGGTCCCCTCCCCAATGTGACCAGTGATGACATGTTTAGCCGCATGTCGTCATTTCACCGCTGGCTGTCGAGGTGGTGTCCAGCAAACGATGTGGGCTTCATAGATAATTGGACTCCGTTCTGGGAAAACCTGGTCTGATTAGGAGAGCGGCATCCATCCCACTTTGGATGGAGCAGCTCTCATATCTAGAAACATGGCCAAGTTTATTAGTCGACCAAAACCGTGACAAACCAGAGTTGAGACCAGGAAGCAGAGCTGCAGTCTTACACGCTTCTCTGCGCCTCCATTAGAGCAGCTGCCCACCCAGTCCTTTAGTATAGAGACTGTCTGTCCCCCGTCCACCTACATTATTTAAAGATAAAAACAGAAGGGAGTTCATCATACAAACTTAATAAAAATTAAATCAACATCTCCAACAGTCCAAAATAAGACAATTAAATGTGGACTCCTGAATGTCAGGTCCTTGTCATCTAAAGCTGTCTTAGTCAATAAATTAATATCTGATTATGATATTGATTTGTTTTGTCTTACTGAAACCTGGCTGCAGGAGGATGAATATGTTAGCTTAAATGAATCCACTCCTCCCAGTCATTGTAATACTCATATTCCTCAAGTACCGGTCGAGGTGGTGGAGTTGGAGCCATATTTGACTCTAGTCTATTAATAAATCCTAAACCTAATATAAATTATAATTCATTTGAAAGTCTTGTTCTTAGCCTCACTCACCCAACCTGGAAAACATTACAGCCAATTTTATTTGTTACAGTATATCGAGCTCCAGGTCCTTACTCTGAATTTTTATCTGAATTTGCAGAATTTTCATCAGGCTTGATCCTTAAAACAGATAAAGTAATTATTGTAGGTGATTTTAATATTCATGTGGACAACCACAATGATAGTCTTAGTACTGCGTTTATCTCTCTATTAGATTCAATCGGCTTCTGTCAGAGTGTAAATAAACCGACTCATTGTCTGAACCACACTCCTGATCTTGTTCTCTCATAGGGCATTGACATTGATAATCTAATAGTCTTTCCACAGAATCCTCTTCTGTCTGACCATTTTTTAATAACCTTTGAGTTCATACTACTGGACTATAAGCCTTTTTGCAGGAACTCTTACAGCAGATGTTTATCTGATAGTGCTGTAGCCAAATTTAAGGAAGGGATTCCTTCAGCATTGAATTCAATGCCATGTCTCAATGTAACAGAGGACCTGCCTGGTTCCTTTAGCCCTTCACAAATAGATCATCTTGTTGATAATACTACAGGCTCTTTACGGTCAACTCTAGACTCTATTGCACCTCTGAAAAAGAAGACCATTAAACAAAGGAGGTTAGCACCATGGTATAGCCAGCAGACTCGTAAATTAAAGCAAGAGACACGTAAATCTGAACGCAAATGGCGTGCCACTAAACTGGAAGAATCTCGTCTAGTCTGGCAAGATAATCTTAAAACATACAGGAAGGCTCTCCGTAATGCCAGAGCAGCCTATTACTCTTCATTAATAGAGGAGAATAAGAACAACCCCAGGTTTCTCTTCAGCACTGTAGCCAGGCTAACAGAGAATCACAGCTCTATTGAGCCATCTATTCCTTTAGGTCTAAGTAGTAATGACTTCATGAGCTTCTTTAATGATAAAATTATAACTATTAGAGATAAAATCCATCATCTCCTGCCCTCAACAGGCTTTGATCTGCTTTCTGATACAGCAACTTTGGAAACAGCTGTAAAACCTGATATGTATTTAGACTCTTTTTCTCCCATCGACCTTCATCAAATAACTTCAATAATTTCTACATCTAAGCCGTCAACCTGTCTCCTAGACCCCATCCCAACCAGGCTGCTCAAGGATGTTTTACCTCTAGTTAGTCCTTCTTTATTGGATATGATTAATCTGTCTTTATTTTCAGGTTATGTACCACAGTCCTTTAAGGTAGCTGTAATTAAACCTCTCCTTAAAAGCCCTCTCTAGACCCAGAGGTCTTAGCCAACTACAGACCGATATCAAACCTTCCCTTTCTCTCCAAGATACTTGAGAAAGCTGTAGCTAATCAGCTGTGTGACTTTCTCCATAACAATGGTCTATTTGAAGATTTTCAGTCAGGATTTAGAGTGCATCATAGCACAGAGACCGCATTAGTCAAAGTGACAAATGACCTCCTAATGGCATCAGACAAAGGACTCATCTCTGTACTTGTACTGTTAGATCTTAGTGCCGCATTTGACACCATTGACCATCAAATTCTCTTACAGAGACTGGAACATCAAATTGGCATCAAAGGAACCGCCTAAGCTGGTTTAAGTCGTATTTCTTAGATCGATCTCAGTTTGTTCACGTCAATGATGAATTCTCCATGCATACCAAAGTTTGTCATGGAGTCCCACAAGGTTCTGTACTAGGACCACTTCTATTTAGTTTATATATGCTTCCTTTAGGGAACATTATTAGGAATCACTCTATCAATTTTCATTGCTATGCTGACGACACCCAATTATATTTATCGATCAAGCCTGATGAAACAAATCAATTAACTAAACTCCAAGCATGCCTTAAAGATATAAAAGTTGGATGACCTACAATTTTCTAATGTTAAATTCAGACAAAACTGAAGTTCTTGTAATTGGACCCAAACACCTCAGAAACACTCTTTCTAGAGACTTAGTTACTTTAGACGGATCACCCTGGCCTCCAGCTCCACCGTAAAGAATCTTGGAGTTGTTTTGATCAGGACTTGTCCTTTAATGTCCACATAAAACAAATTTCGAGGACTGCATTCTTCCACTTACGTAACATCGCCAAAATCAGATGCATTGTATCTCAAGTGGATGCAGAAAAACTAGTCCACGCATTTGTTACTTCTAGGCTGGACTATTGTAACTCTTTGCTATCAGGTTGCTCCAATAAGTCTCTTAGGACTTTGCAGTTAATTCAGAATGCTGCTGCACGTGTTCTGACAGGAACCAAGATCAGAGATCACATCTCTCCCATTTTGGCTTCCTTGCATTGGCTACCTATCAAATCTAGAATAGAATTTAAAATTCTTCTCCTTACTTACAAAGCTCTTCATGGTCAGGCACCATCATATCTAAAAGAGCTCATAGTACCTTACTACCCCTCTAGAACACTGCGCTCTCAGGATGCTGGGTTCCTTGTGGTTCCTATAGTTTCCAAAGTAGATTGGGAGCCAGAGCTTTCAGCTATCAGGCTCCTCTTCTGTGGAACAAACTACCATTCCAGGTTCGGGAGGCAGACACGGTCAACACTTTTAGAGTAGACTTAAGACTTTCCTTTTTGATAAAGCTTATAGTTAGGGCTGGCTCAGGTCATCCCTTAGTTATGCTGCCATAGGACTAGACTGCCGGGGACTCTCCTCCCTCTCTCTCTCCTCCTCTCTCTCTCACCTCCTCTTTCTCTCTCACCTCCCTCTTTCTCTCTCACCATCAGTGGACATACATGTCTCATTAATGCATGCTACTAACCGAACTTCCCCGGAGTTTTTGTGCTCTGTCGTCCAGCAGGTTCTCGTGGATCGTGGCTGCTGCTGTGATCCTGCTAACGTCCACTACATATAATAATATTATTATTATTATTATTATTATTATTATTATTATTATTATTATTATTATTATTATTATTATTTATTATTATTATTATTATCATTATTGCTACCATATCTGCTACTGTGGTCATTTTATCATTCATTGTAATTCATTGTCATTTTATCATTCATTGTAATTGTACAATATGTTTGTGTTGACTTGTTCTGTACATGTGACATCTATTGCACGTCTGTCCGTCCTGGGAGAGGGATCCCTCCTCTGTGGCTCTTCCTGAGGTTTCTTCCACCTTTTTTCCCCTGTTAAAAGGGTTTTTTGTGGGCAAGTTTTTCCTCACTCGAACCGAGGGTCTAAGGACAGAGGGTGTCACTCCCTGTACAGATTGTAAAGCCCTCCGAGGCAAATGTATTTTGTGACTTTGGGCTATACAAATAAAATGATTTGATTTGATTTGATTTAATGTGTGTCTGCTGCT
>JAAROE010000150.1:0-83438 GCA_036365135.1 Miichthys miiuy | reverse complement strand
CCCTTCAAACTCATTCCTGTTTGTCATATTTAAACCAGACTGGGACGGTTCTGGCTGGTCGGGACTGGGCTGAAGCAGCACACAAAGAGAAGCCCGTCTGAATGTGATGATGAGAAACAATCACCTCCTGTTGAACAGGTCCGGTCCGACTGTGAACAAACTGAAGGATCCTGGTCAGTCCGACTCTTTGGGGGCGCTTGGTTTTGATGTGCATTGGATGGCAGGTGGGCAGGGTTTGCACACACTTGCTCGGTGCTGGTGGTGTGCTAGTTCTGTTGGAAGTCCTTTAGCTCAGTGTCACCTCGAGGTCCGGATGAGGACTTGTGGATATCGATAGTGGTGCACTGAGCTACTGACCCGGGCCGCTTCCAACAGGTTTCATGACCACAGCCGGTCCTGAAAGTCCTGAGGTTTGCCTCCGAAGGGGCGGCGCTCTGTAACTATGACTCTGTCCATAGTCCCTGAATCATTTACTCACTTCTTCTTCTTGGAGATTTTAAACATTAGATTGTGTAACACCAGTTTTGGGATCACATCATCATGAGCAGCTTCGAGGCTTCACAGAGACCTGTGAACCTTCAGGTGCTCTGATCCGTCAAGATCGTCTGGGCTTTGGGCTGTCATTGGCCTTGTGTTGGTCCTGTAGTTACTGGGTGTTCATCATAGGTGTCAACACTGGTTTTGAAGTTCCTGTTGTCAGCCCTGTAGACCTGATCACACAGGACGACACCGTCTTTATCAGGCCCAGCAGAGGGCAAAGAGTCTTACCACCTTATAGTCCGAACTCAGAGTAAACAACACTGAAAGACCAAAGATGGGTATATCAACAATGTTACAATCATGAGCTTTGTCAAAGGACGAGTTGACCCTGACAGACCAGACAAAGAGTCTCCTCTGGGAGATTCTTTTGGGACTGACACTTTGAGCTTGAAGCCGTTTACTGAGCTTCTCTTGGTGAAAAGAAACTGCTTTAATAGTCACTAACACTCACAGAACAAACTGTCTTTGAACCTCCTTCACAGTGAGGTTCACCGGGCAGGTCTAATGAATCAACTCTTAAATAAGTCATTGGAAGTACAGGACGGTGCCACTGGTCCAATGCGTCCTGTGTGGTCACATCTTGAGGTCTAAGCTCTTGTAGCCTCATGCTAACAGCTAACCAGGCCTACGGGTCATCCTGTTGGATTCAAGGTGCTAAGCTAAGCTAGCTGATGCTGAGCCTGTAGTCTGTCTGTGGTGCTCTCGACCAGCCACAAGTGTTCGTTAACCCTCGACTCATGACGCAGTGCAGCTGTCATCGGAGCAGCGATCTGTCCAGAGGCTCTATTTGTGTAGCTGTGGCCATTTTACAGCAACAACACTTCCTGTCCTCGAGCCCTGTTAGGTGCTGTCAGGCCTAGCCTCACTTCCTGTCATCAACCCTTTCAGACATGACTGGTGTGTCGACTGATGTGGACTCCAGAACCAGCAGTTAAAGTTCTGTTTGGTTCGGTCAGGACACTGTTTAAATGTCTCCAATGAGGCTGAACCAGTTCTGTCGGTGCTGTGGTAACTTTGGCACATCAGGAGTCGAGTCGAGCCACCAGAATCTCAAACTAGTTGACTGGTTGATACTTCCTTTAAATGAAATACCACTGAGTGTCTTGTTGAGCGGTGGTCGTGTACTGTACGTACTGGTTCACTGAACGGGTTTCAGGTGTTTGAGGCTGGGCAGGTGCTGTCCACGTCTATTTCAGGTGCTCAACCTTTTTCTTTGGACTTTTTTATAGTTGTTGGTCGTGGCAGCACATCCTTGTTCAGCTGTGTCAGGTCTATCTGGACACAAATGTGAAAGTTAACAGAACCAGAACCAGCGCCGATCCAGAAAGATGATTTTCTCCTGAACTCAGATTTGACTTAATTAGACATCAGATCCAAAGTTTCCATCAGATGTTTGAAGTTCCGGCATGTATCCAGAAAGAAAACAGACAAGACAGAGAATCTGTAAAACCTCCACTGTAATGTTCAGACGTTTAAAATCTGTGACTGAAATCAGCTGAGTGTGACCCCGTAGAGGAACCTTTAACTTTCTGCTTTTAATAATACTTTCAAATAAATCTACCTTTTGAGAATCACAATTGACATTACAACTTGTCGATGATGTTACAGACGACCCTTTCAGCGGTAAATCTTCGTTGTTGTTTCAATTCTTTGTGTTAATGTCAAATTACAAACCTGCCAAATGAAGCTTAGACTTTTATTGAATGTTTTAATTGTTGGGTAGTTTGGAAATGACATGGTAAACACCGTCTATGTTCACAGTAAACGTGGTCCGTGTTCATGGTAAACACGGTCTGCATTCATGTCCTGCTTCTTGCCTTAAGGTGCGGTGACATCAGCTCTCCGTCCTGTCCACGCATCAGACCTAGTCAGTGTTTCTGGTGAAGGTGAACTCACCTTGAATTTGTGGTTTTGGCTTTTATTGAAGTGAATGAGACAGGAAGTCCTCTCAGGACCGAGGTGTCAGGTGATCGTACCGTGACTCAACGGTTCCTCTTGAGTTGTGTACATGAACCACCTCTACTGTCTGTAAAGAACAACAGAGGACGGTTCGGTTCTGGTCGGATCTTGTTGGGGCTCTATGATGACAGTTGGTTAAATATCAAACACGTCCCGTTCATTGCTGCTAAGCTCCGCCCCCCCTAAGTTGTGGTTGCTATCCTGTCGATCTTTACAATGATAACGGTAATCTTCAGGTAAATGTTCTGACAGGTGGTTCTTGTTGGTTCTTGTACATGGCTGTGATCCAGACTTTCATGGAGTGGTTCAGTTTGAGCTCGGCAGTCCAGAGTTTGTGTTCATGATTGTCGTGTTTTTATCTGTCAACTCATTTTTGTACTCCGACAAACAGAATCTCAGCAGAACTCCGGCCCGGATCAACATGGATCAACATTTCACGTTAAACTGACCCCCCGGTTCTTTTCTTCTGTCCCTCTCGTTTTATAATGAAATAAGAACACTGTAAAGGTGAATAAACTATTTATAAACATCTGTGTGTCAGCAATGATTTCACAAACTACAACTCCCATGAGTCTGAAGGTTCTTCACATTTTCAAACTTTATTGGAACTTTAATTCACAGGAAAGGTTTGTTAGAACCACAAACAGAACGAGGCGGATCATTCACATCATGTGATCATCACTGAACATCATTGGTTAGTTAATGTCACGCTATGTTAGCATTAGCTCAGGACATCATGTGTTAACAATGCACTAACGTGTCGACCTAATGAAAAAGTCAAACTAGACTGACGGATGCGCGCAGCAAGTGGACATTGATGGTAACATTAATCTCCTTGACAAAGATGGACAAACATAACTCAATCTGTTTATTTTGTCTGACATCACAATGTTTTCAAATCGTATGCAATGCGTAACCAATGACTCAGCAGAAATCGCCTCAGTTAGACCAGGTTTAGTTGTGAGGTGGACTCTTGTTCAGACTGAAGCTGTTTTTTAAATATTTTTAAACTTTATTCGTTTACATTCAAACATTCAGTGAAACGTGTTGACGTGTCATTAATCATTTCCTATCAGCTGATAAGTAAACCGATGACCTTGTTGGTTATCGGCTCAGATTGTGGTGGTCGAGTCACTTCCTAACAGCGAGGCCTTCAGCACACGGAGCACGCTCAGTGCAGACTCCACACAGCCGTCAAAGTTGGAGTGGCTGAAGGCGCGCCGCTGCAGACGAGCAGCGGGCGGTCCAGGACGGTCATCTGACCAGGACAGTCTGGCACCGAGGTCAGCACCTACAGGAAGGATGGGAGGGGTCATAAATCAAACATGTCAGAATTTCACAGTGGGCACAGGATTTGAACCTGTGATGCCTCACCTGGGAGTACCTCCACTTCTGACACTCAATGCTGATTGGCTGAGGCAGACCAGGAAACAGCTTGTAGAGTTCCTGTAAGATGAATGGCTGGACGTCCTCCTTGTCCTTCTCCAGGTGCTCGAGACCAAACGGGACACTGGTGTGAACGACGAGGGACGGACCTCGTCCCGGAGTGTCTGAATAGACAAAATATATATATGTAGACACGTGTGAGAGAGCTGATTGGCTCCAGAGGTTCATCTTATCCAGACAGGTGAGCTGACAGACCTGCATTGCGTTTGCGGGAGTCTGCAGCAACGTAGCAGATGCAGGGGTTGTCCGTGACGTATCGAGCTCCCAGGAAAACTCAAGACCACGTCAGGAGGGAAGAAGAGAGCGACAGCAAAACGAGACGAGTACACGACCCGGTCTAACTGCTGCTTCTGCTGGACAGACAGCACTGACAGACAGACAGTTAAAGTCGTGTCATGGGTAGTTAAAGTTGTTTTCAGGAAATTGTGAAGCGTAGTGTGAAGTGTAGTTGTAATGTGTATGTGCAGTTCACGTATGCTGTATATGTTGTACATGTTTATGTCTGACAATGTTCATGTACATGTAAACATACGTGTGTGTGTGAGTGACTGTTCACATTTACTTTAAACCAAATTCTTCAATCTCATCAGACGTTCAAACATTTTCTACAAAAACATCTTTCATGATTTACATCTGAGACACACACTGTATCTAATTATAACCTGTGTGTGTGTATATGTCAGCAGAGGAAATGGGCGCTGTCCTCTGTCAGCCTATCAGATGAGCTGAAGATGACATCACCATTACCTTCACACACATACACACACACAGAGTTCTGCTGCAGCTTTTAAGATGAGTGTGTCGACAATCCACCTATCAGAGACAAGGGAAGTGATTTCCCAGGAAGAAGTAGTTGTCCTCTAACCTTGTCAAATTAAAAGCCCTGAAAAGCTCCTGCTGCCCCGTGTGGTCAAAACCCATCATCACACGTCGTGCTACACACTGAAGGAAGTGATGTCACTGATGACTGCTGAAAGTAACTGAGAACTTTTATTGGAGTATTTGTGCTTTAATACTCCTCATACTTCATGTATGTGACAGAATACTTCAGATCAAAGTACGGCAGTATGTGTAAACACAGCAGGAGTACTGCTTACAGTAAAATGTACTTCATGTACTTCTATTTTACTTTCATATGTGGAATTGCCAAGCATGCTGGGAAAAAAGGTTGAACACAAAACGTACAGGTACGTCTGTGTACACAGGGTTTATGCAGGAATCCTGAGGTTAAATTTAATACCTTCTAAATATTTTTTAAAACATCAACGCAACTTGTCATATAGCAAAAACAGGATCGATAAATGGGAGGGCACACGCACTGTTACTGTTAATCCCTTAGTTATTGCCATGCAATAGCGTGCATGCACTCCTGTTTGACATCTGCTAAAGAATGAAGACAAGATGAAGACATCATGTACATCATAATGAAGACATCAAGTACCAACAGTGACCAACAGTGTTTTACAGGAGGATGCTTGTGAACAGCTGTTCTATTGACACTTTTCTTTTTTGTCTTTTCAATGTAATTTTCAGTCAATGAAATCAAACTTTTTTGTGCAAAGCTTGTTTCAAGTTTTACTCCAGCAATCAACCATGTACAGAACTTTTCAGTACATGTTTTTAGGCTCAGGATGAGGCTATATTCATGATTTTGTACCGTCATACTAACCACAAACTTATTATTGAGAATCATTACAAAGTTCCAGGGCGTTCCCGTAACCATGGTAACTCACGGTGCCGGAGGAGAGGGAGCGACGCTGAATGAAGCCGTTTTTACACGATAATATCCAGACAAAGTCCAGAGTAAAGTCGTTGTTTCACACATGTAGCAACAACAGGAGACTCTCTGTGTCAGACGAGTTCTCACATGTTGACTAAACTTTACAAACCGAGTCTCAAAATGACATCACAGCTCTGTGATGAGTCCATGCTAGCTAAACAGCTAAACTTTAACGCCGATGCTCCGTGTTTAGATCCCGGCCTGGTGTGGGTCACAGGCACGCTTTAAACAACACCATTGGCTGTGTGAAAACCCGCCAATAAAAACATCACCCCCTCCTCGGATATACACTGATCTCATAAATGGCCTCTGTGAACTCTGAATGACGGTCAGTCTACGCCGTGCGCTGTGGGAAATAGTTCTACTGTTCAGTCTGTGGAATAAATTCTGGCAAACTTTTAACAAACAAACTTACAACAAAACACGTGCTATTCTTTAAAAAAAAAAAATATCTCGCAATCAGACATTTAATACTTTTTAATACCCTGCGGACACCCTGGTATAGTTACGTGTGTTTACAGGTACGTGTGTTTACAGGTATGTGTGTGTACAGGTAAGTGTGTTTTACAGGTACGTCTGTTTACAGGTACGTCTGTGTACAGGTACAGGTGTCTCACTGTCTTGCAGGTCTCCCTGCAGCTTAAGGATCTGAGGAACCGGCATCGTCAGGACGACGGCGTCAAATGTCTCACTGCCTCCCGCCGTCCTCTGGACCTCCCATGATGCACCACGGCGGTACAGGCCGGTCACATGATGCTCAAAGAACAAATCAGCTCCTGTTGTACAGATCACATGATTTATGATACAGGACTGTGACAGGAGTCACATGATCTGTGCATCTGTGCTAAAATAAGCTAAGCTAACCAGCTGCTTTAATCTGAACACTGAGACAGACAGACAGTTACAGGCAGAGAGACAGACAGACAGTTACAGGCAGAGAGACAGACAGACAGTTACAGGCAGACAGACAGACGATTACAGAGGGACAGACAGGCAGACAGAAGATTACAGAAGGACAGACAGGCAGACAGACAGTTGCAGGCAGATAGACAGACAGACAATTACAGAGGGACAGACAGGCAGACAGGTTGACAAGCAGGTAAATACCTGACTCAGACAGGAAGTGTTTGACTATACTGCACATGCCCAGTGGCGTCATGTAGTCCTTGCTTCCGTCTGTCTGCTTCAGTCCTTCGATGAGCGAATCGAGCGGCTTCAACACACCTGAAGACAACAACTCAGAGTACAACTGACACACACACACACACAACACCTGTTACCTGTGTGTGGTACCTGTGTGTTACCTGTGTGTGTTGTACCTGTGTGTTACCTGTGTGTGTTGTACCTGTGTGTTACCTGTGATGTACCTGTGTGTTACCTGTGTTGTACCCGTGTGTTACCTGTGTGTGTTGTACCTGTGTGTTACCTGTGTGTTACCTGTGTTGTACCGCGTGTTACCTGTGTGTGTTACCTGTGATGTACCTGTGTGTTACCTGTCTGTTACCTGTGTGTTACCTGTGTTGTACCTGTGTGTTACATGTGTGTGTTGTACCTGTGTGTTACCTGTGTGTTACCTGTGATGTACCTGTGTGTTACCTGTGTTGTACCCGTGTGTTATCTGTGTGTGTTACCTGTGATGTACCTGTGTGTTACCTGTGTTGTACCTGTCTGTTACCTGTGTGTTACCTGTGTTGTACCTGTGTGTTACATGTGTGTGTTGTACCTGTGTGTTACCTGTGGTGTGATTGAGCATAGGCCGATGTTGCTGTGATGTACTGAGCTCCAAGATCAGCTGAGTGAAATGAAGAGTCTGGAGGATGACTGGTGGACATCCTGCCACCTGAGACAGACAGACAGACTATTCGATTTCTGGATAGACTCTGGTTTAGTTCTTCTCAGTCGTACCTGTCTGTCTTACCAACCTGTGTTACCTGAGTTAGTTGAGTCACGCGAGTTACCTGAGTTAGTTGAGTCACCTGTGTTACCTGAGTTAGTCACCTGTCATCCTGTCATAAGAACATTGTCGAGCCCTCGTGCCGCTCTGACCTCTTTGATGTTTAAAATCAACATGTTGTTGAATTAAAGTTTGTTTGATGAAGCCGAACCTGACAGTTGAACAGACTGGTCCGGAACCAGTCCGGTTCTGTGGTCAGACCCGGTCCACAGGTGAGCTGCTTAATGTTAATGATGAGGAGGATTGGACTCACCGGCTCCTCGCGCCTTGTCCCACACCGCGATGCTCACTTTGTTCTGCAGCTCTCTTCTCAGCAGACATGCGCACAAGCTGCCCGTCAGGCCCGCTCCCACTATCAGAACCCGGGACATGTTTGGGACGGAACCGGACACGAA
This sequence comes from Miichthys miiuy, assembly GCA_036365135.1. Classification (NCBI taxonomy): domain Eukaryota; kingdom Metazoa; phylum Chordata; class Actinopteri; family Sciaenidae; genus Miichthys; species Miichthys miiuy. The sequence continues at coordinate 75,364 of JAAROE010000150.1, read as the reverse complement.
CTACACTAAGACTGACCTGAGGACCCGTCCAGAGGAGCTTCTGCTTCTTCTTCTTCTTCTTCTTCTTCTTTTTATTCTTCTTCTTCTTTGTTGTTTAACGGCAGTCAGCATCCTTAGTGTTGCATATACTGCCCTCTTCTTCTTCGACTTTACTTCTTTACTACTTCCTCTTTGTTAAATTCTTTTTATTAACCCAGTTAAGACAAGATATCTCATAATTATTCTTCCTCCCTTCTCTGGATTTCCCACATTCTGTTACACTCTTGCAACTCTCCTCCTCTGTTCCCGCCTTCTGCAGCCTGCTATCATCTCTTCCTCGCTTTCATCTCCATGACAACAGTCACGTGCTCCACTGTCTCTCTCCCCCCACAGCTACACCGACCAGTTGGATGTTTTCCTGATATACTGAGTGTGTTATTCAGTTTATTGTGCCCTGTTCTTAGTCTGCTCATGATCACCTGCTCTGCTCCGCTACCTCCACAACACCCCACCTCTCCTGCTACACCTTGTAATCTATATAAATGTCTCCTTTTCCTGGTTCTTCCAGTGTTGTTTCCATTGATCGTTTACTTTAGATTGTTTACTCTGGATGTTTTTAACAGTATTTCATATAATATTTCCTGGTGTTTTCACTGTCCTGTTTTTAATGCTTAGAGTGATGAAGCTGAATCACTACATATGACTGTCTTCCTGTCCACCCTGTCTTCCACCCTGTCCTCCACCCATTTTATTGCCAGTAATATTGCACATAGGTCCACCGCATATATACGTAAATTATCTGATGTTCTCTTTGACATCGTGATATGACAACTGAACCACCACTGCTGCGCCTGTTTTTGGCTCTTTGGATCCATCTGTGTATATGTAAACATAATCTTCATACTTTCCATCTGTGTAGTTATAAAATTCCTGGACTAGATCTTCTGTTTTATTTCTTCTCTTGATGTCCCATAGTTCTAGATCTACGCTTGCTTCTTGTATCATCCATTCTGGTGTTATCGTCCACAGAACTGTTGGGCTGAATTCTATCTGCTGTATTTTTAGTTGTTCTGCTGTTCCCTCACTGACCCACCCAAAGCTTGATTTTTTCCTTTCCCTTTTCCCAACACATCTCCAAAACTCTCTTTGTTGGATGGTCTTCATTGTGTCCTTTTAGATTTGTCCAGTAATTGGCTATAAGCTGTTTCCTTCTGAGCCATAATGGCATTTCTCCTGCTTCAACCTGAAGGGAGCGTACTGGAGCGGTCTTCATTGCTCCTAGGCCAGTTCTTAGTGCTCGAGCTTGAATAACATGTATCTGTGAGAGGACAGATTTAGCTGCTGATCCTACCCCACACTACCGTACTCTATTCTAGATCTAATTAGTGCTACGTATATATATTTTAATGACATAAAATCAGATCCAGAGTAGCTGAACGATGATGGACAACAAAAACTATCCCAGGGACATCCGGCTCAGACTTTCAAAATAAAAGTCTTAATCCTTCCAAAGAAGAACGGAAGTTATAACATCTGATCAGCCTTCTTCTTCTGTGGTTATAATTCATGTTTGACAAGCACACGAGCTACGTCACTTCCTGTTATAGATTATATTTATGTTAATACTTTTCTTATGTTTATATTTTGTGCTCTTATTTTGTGTCTGTGTCTTCTCTCTGATCCCATCCGGTTGTGGTAGACCAATCACAGAGAAGCATTTCATCTGACGTCACAGCCGCTCACTTCCCGTTGAAAGAAAAAACAGTCAGATGATCGAAGAGAAGCTGAGCAGACAGGTGAGAGAGAGAGAGACAGCTTATTAATGTTCTTATTATGTTTTAGAAACGTTCTACAGACAGACAGACAGGTGAGAGAGAGACAGCTTATTAATGTTCTTATTATGTTTTAGAAATGTTCTACAGACAGACAGACAGGTGAGAGAGAGAGACAGCTTATTAATGTTCTTATTATGTTTTAGAAACGTTCTACAGACAGACAGGTGAGAGAGAGAGACAGCTTATTAATGTTCTTATTATGTTTTAGAAACATTCTACAGACAGACAGACAGACAGGTGAGAGAGAGAGACAGCTTATTAATGTTCTTATTATGTTTTAGAAACGTTCTACAGACAGACAGGTGAGAGAGAGAGACAGCTTATTAATGTTCTTATTATGTTTTAGAAACGTTCTACAGACAGACAGTAAGACAGAAACAACAGACAGACAGACAGACAGAGAGAAACGGCAGACAGACAGACAGAAACAACAGACAGACAGACAGAAACAACAGACAGGCAGACAGACAGAAAGACAGACAGGAGCCAATCAGGTGACAGTTTTAGAGGAGGTTTAACTTGGACAAACAGGAAGAAGAACGTCTGCTGTAATGGTGAACTTTGAGGTCAGAGGTAGAGCAGGTCGTCCACTAATCAGATGATCGGCGGTTCGATCCCCGGCTCCTCCAGTCTGCATTTTGAAGTGTCCTTGGGCAAAATACTGAACCCCAAACTGCTCCTGAAGGCCTCGTCATCACTTTGTGAATGTGTGAATGAGATATGTAAAACAACTTTGAGTGGTCAGAAGACAAGAAAGGAGAAATATGAGTACAGTCCATTTACCATTCACCTCTGACCTTTGACCTCTGATAACAGCTGTTGACACACAGACGTGCTATCAGCTGATCAAAGTTCCTCTTCAATTATTAAATAGTCACACTGATTACATCACTTCCTAGCATCCTGCTCAATGTATTTTAGGAAACCTTCATCAGAGTGTGTGTGTGTGTGTGTGTGTGTGTGTGTGTGTGTGTGTGTGTGTGTGTGTGTGTCAGATCATGTTGTGTGTTGTGGTGTGTGTGTTGATGTTCTCAGGTCTCATCCTCACCGGACCGACTGACAGCAGTTCGTTTGTTCACCGACACTCAAATAAACAGACAATGAAGCTGGACCCTGAAGTACACATGAACATCGTGAGTACACGCAGTACACACACAGTACACACAAAATACAAACAAAGTACACATGCAGTACACACAGTACCAAGGGAGTAGGTTTGATTTTGACATTGGTAGGGACACAAAAGTGTTCCAAGGCAGCACTCCTGAAAGTTTGGTTAGAGTTTGGTTAGGGTTTGGTGAGCCTCTACAGTAACTAACACTTTGACTCCTTAAGAAGTGTCTTACGTCCAGTTTTCTTTTCTTTGACATCCTTCAAATCCTAATTACTAAGCACACACGCACAGCAGAACAAATGCCAAACATGTTGACAGCTTACACTCGCGGTTGCAGATACATGCACTGTCTCCTGCTGTCCAACTAGCAGGTTGCAGCTTTTACAAGCAGATGAAGTGATAGCAGGGACACATGTACGTTAGCGAGAAAACGGCAGAGCCAATCGGAGGGCGATATTTTTCACACAGTACACACAGTACACACACAGTACACACAATACACACAGTACACGCAAAGTACACACACAGTACACACAGTATAAACAGTACACGCACAGTATACACAGTACAGGTTATAAACTAGAGTTGATTGCTCCGTATTGACTCTGGACCGAGCTGCCTGAGAGTCACTGAATCAGTTAAAACTCATTTTTACACACTTGTCTTTTTGTGATGTCGTCTATTTTTATCTTTTCATCTATTAATTTTCTATGTTTATTAATTGTCCTTTCATCATTTCTTTTATTATCTTTGAATCTGTCTGTATGTACTGTCACATGTTCTGTTCGGTCTGCTGCTCTGTAAAGCTCTGTAAAACTCTGTTTTTAAATGTAGTATTTATATTACCTTACAAACAGTACACACACAGTACACGTAAGGTGGTCAGTGCCTGTCATGGCGGCAGCCCCCGAACCCGCTGGTGGACCCCGGTGAGGATGCCGTCAAGCTGAAGAAGTTGAGTCCTACAGAACCTTTTTGGCCTGTGGGACTCCTGAAGCAGCTGACAGGTATCGACGTGCCAAGCGGAGTGCGGCCTCGGCGGTTGGCCTCGGCGGTTGACACGTCTCTGCAACATTGCGTGGACATCAGGGGCAGTGCCTCTGGACTGGCAGACCGGGTGGTGGTTCTCTTCAAAAAGGGGGACCGGAGGGTGTGCTCCAACTATAGGGGGATCACACTCCTCAGCCTCCCCGGGAAGGTCTTTTCGGGGGTCATGGAGAGGAGGGTCCGCAAGATTGTCGAACCTCGGATTCAGGAGGAGCAGTGTGGTTTTCATCCTGGTCGTGGAACTGTGGACCAGCTTTATCAAATCAAATCAAATCAAATCAAATTTTATTTGTATAGCCCAAAGTCACAAAATACATTTGCCTCGGAGGGCTTTACAATCTGTACAGGGAGTGACACCCTCTGTCCTTAGACCCTCGGTTCAGTGAGGAAAAACTTGCCACAAAAACCCTTTTAACAGGGAAAAAGGTGGAAGAAACCTCAGGAAGAGCCACAGAGGAGGGATCCCTCTCCCAGGACGGACAGACGTGCAATAGATGTCACATGTACAGAACAAGTCAACACAAACATATTGTACAATTACAATGAATGATAAAATGACAATGAATTACAATGAATGATAAAATGACCACAGTAGCAGATATGGTAGCAATAATGACAGTAATAATATATGTAGTGGACGTTGCGCAGGATCACAGCAGCAGCCACGATCCACGAGAACCTGCTGGACGACAGAGCACAAAAACTCCGGGGAAGTTCGGTTAGTAGCATGCATTAATGAGACATGTATGTCCACTGATGGTGAGAGAGAAAGAGGGAGGAGAGGGGGAGGGAGAGGGAGAGAGAGAGAGAGAGGGAGGGAGAGTCCCCCGGCAGTCTAGTCCTATGGCAGCATAACTAAGGGATGACCTGAGCCAGCCCTAACTATAAGCTTTATCAAAAGGAAAGTCTTAAGTCTACTCTTAAAAGTGTTGACCGTGTCTGCCTCCGAACCTGGAATGGTAGTTTGTTCCACAGAAGAGGAGCCTGATAGCTGAAAGCTCTGGCTCCCAATCTACTTTTGGAGACTATAGGAACCACAAGGAACCCAGCATCCTGAGAGCGCAGTGTTCTAGAGGGGTAAAGGTACTATGAGCTCTTTTAGATATGATGGTGCCTGACCATGAAGAGCTTTGTAAGTAAGGAGAAGAATTTAAATTCTATTCTAGATTTGATAGGTAGCCAATGCAAGGAAGCCAAAATGGGAGAGATGTGATCTCTGATCTTGGTTCCTGTCAGAACACGTGCAGCAGCATTCTGAATTAGCTGCAAAGTCCTAAGAGACTTATTGGAGCAACCTGATAGCAAAGAGTTACAATAGTCCAGCCTAGAAGTAACAAATGCGTGGACTAGTTTTTCTGCATCCACTTGAGATACAATGCGTCTGATTTTGCGATGTTACGTAAGTGGAAGAATGCAGTCCTCGAAATTTGTTTTATGTGGACATTAAAGGACAAATCCTGATCAAAAACAACTCCAAGATTCTTTACGGTGGAGCTGGAGGCCAGGGTGATCCGTCTAAAGTAACTAAGTCTCTAGAAAGAGAGTTTCTGAGGTGTTTGGTCCAATTACAAGAACTTCAGTTTTGTCTGAATTTAACATTAGGAAATTGTAGGTCATCCAACTTTTTATATCTTTAAGGCATGCTTGAGTTTAGTTAATTGATTTGTTTCATCAGGCTTGATCGATAAATATAATTGGGTGTCGTCAGCATAGCAATGAAAATTGATAGAGTGATTCCTAATAATGTTCCTAAAGGAAGCATATATAAACTAAATAGGAGTGGTCCTAGTACAGAACTGGGACTCCATGACAAACTTTGGTATGCATGGAGAATTCATCATTGACGTGAACAAACTGAGATCGATCTAAGAAATCGACTTAAACCAGCTTAGGCGGTTCCTTTGATGCCAATTTGATGTTCCAGTCTCTGTAAGAGAATTTGATGGTCAATGGTGTCAAATGCGGCACTAAGATCTAACAGTACAAGTACAGAGATGAGTCCTTTATCTGATGCCATTAGGAGGTCATTTGTCACTTTGACTAATGCGGTCTCTGTGCTATGATGCACTCTAAATCCTGACTGAAAATCTTCAAATAGACTATTGTTATGGAGAAAGTCACACAGCTGATTAGCTACAGCTTTCTCAAGTATCTTGGAGAGAAAGGGAAGGTTTGATATCGGTCTGTAGTTGGCTAAGACCTCTGGGTCTAGAGAGCTTTTAAGAAGAGGTTTAATTACAGCTACCTTAAAGGACTGTGGTACATAACCTGATAATAAAGACAGATTAATCATATCCAATAAAGAAGGACTAACTAGAGGTAAAACATCCTTGAGCAGCCTGGTTGGGATGGGGTCTAGGAGACAGGTTGACGGCTTAGATGTAGAAATTATTGAAGTTATTTGATGAAGGTCGATGGTAGAAAAGAGTCTAAATACATATCAGGTTTTACAGCTGTTTCCAAAGTTGCTGTATCAGAAAGCAGATCAAAGCCTGTTGAGGGCAGGAGATGATGGATTTTATCTCTAATAGTTATAATTTTATCATTAAAGAAGCTCATGAAGTCATTACTACTTAGACCTAAAGGAATAGATGGCTCAATAGAGCTGTGATTCTCTGTTAGCCTGGCTACAGTGCTGAAGAGAAACCTGGGGTTGTTCTTATTCTCCTCTATTAATGAAGAGTAATAGGCTGCTCTGGCATTACGGAGAGCCTTCCTGTATGTTTTAAGATTATCTTGCCAGACTAGACGAGATTCTTCCAGTTTAGTGGCACGCCATTTGCGTTCAGATTTACGTGTCTCTTGCTTTAATTTACGAGTCTGCTGGCTATACCATGGTGCTAACCTCCTTTGTTTAATTGTCTTCTTTTTCAGAGGTGCAATAGAGTCTAGAGTTGTCCGTAAAGAGCCTGTAGTATTATCAACAAGATGATCTATTTGTGAAGGGCTAAAGGAAGCAGGCAGGTCCTCTGTTACATTGAGACATGGCATTGAATTCAATACTGAAGGAATCACTTCCTTAAATTTGGCTACAGCACTATCAGATAAACATCTGCTGTAAGAGTTCCTGCAAAAGGCTTATAGTCCAGTAGTATGAACTCAAAGGTTATTAAAATGGTCAGACAGAAGAGGATTCTGTGGAAAGACTATTAGATGATCAATTTCAATGCCATATGAGAGAACAAGGTCAAGAGTGTGGTTCAGACAATGAGTCGGTTTATTTACACTCTGACAGAAGCCGATTGAATCTAATAGAGATAAACGCAGTACTAAGACTATCATTGTGGTTGTCCACATGAATATTAAAATCACCTACAATAATTACTTTATCTGTTTTAAGGATCAAGCCTGATGAAAATTCTGCAAATTCAGATAATATACCCTTAGCACGGTCCTGGAGGTTGCATGGGAGTTCGCCCAACCAGTCTACATGTGCTTTGTGGACTTGGAGAAGGCATTCGACCATGTCCCTCGGGGAGTCCTGTGGGGGGTGCTCCGGGAGTATGGGGTTCCGGACTCACTGTACTCCCGGTGCCAGAGCTTGGTCCGCATTGCCGGCAGTAAGTCGGACTTGTTTCCAGTGGGAGTTGGATTCCGCCAGGGTTGCCCTTTGTCACCGGTTCTGTTCATAACCTTTATGGACAGAATTTCTAGGCGCAGCCAGGGCGTTGAGGGGCTGCGGTTCGGTGGCCTCAGGATTGGGTCACTGCTTTTTGCGGATGATCTGGTCCTGTTGGCTTCATCGGAGCGTGACCTTCAGCTCTCTCTGGAACGGTCGCAACCGAGTGTGAAGCGGCTGGGATGAGAATCAGCACCTCCAAATCCGAGGCCATGGTTCTCAGCCGGAAAAGGGTGGAGTGCAGCCTCCGGGTCGGGGATGAGATCCTGCCTCAAGTGGAGGAGTTCAAGTATCTCGGGGTCTTGTTCACGAGTGAGGGAAGGATGGAGCGGGAGATTGGCCGGCGGATTGGTGCAGCTTCTGCAGTAATGCGGACTCTGCACCGATCCGTCGTGGTGAAGAAGAAGCTGTCTACGTTCCTACTCTCACCTATGGTCATGAGCTGTGGGTAGTGACCGAAAGAACGAGATTGCGAATACAAGCGGCCGAAATGAGCTTCCTTAGCAGGGTGGCTGGGCTCTCCCTTAGAGATAGGGTGAGAAGCTCGGCCATCCGCAGGGAGCTCGGAGTAGAGTCGCTGCTCCTCCATATCGAGAGGAACCAGTTGAGGTGGCTCGGGTAGTGAGGATGCCTCCTGGACGTCTCCTGGTAAGGTGTACCGGGCACGTCCCTCCGGGAGGCGGCCCCGGGGAAGACCCAGGACACGCTGGAGAGACTATGTCTCTCGGCTGGCCTGGGAACGCCTTGGGGTTCCCCTGGAAGAGCTGGACGAAGTGGCCGGGAAGAGGGAAGTCTGGGCTTCCCTACTGAAGCTGCTGCCCCCGCGACCCGACTTAAACGGATAAAGCGGAAGAAGACGACAAGACGACAAGACGACGACGACGTATTTATATTATCATTATTATTATTATTATTATTACACCTCTCAGTGTAGTATGTGGTGTGTGTTCAGACAGAGATCATCAGACGATGGGGGTACCCTGCAGAGGAACACGAGGTTCAGACAGAGGACGGGTACATCCTGACGGTCAACAGGATCCCACAGGGACTCAAACACACTCCAGGTCAGCCTGTGGGGGGTACCAGAGAGCCTGAACCTGTAACCACTGAACTAGTTTACTAGAACTGGTTTTGAACTGGTTTCACGTGTTTGTGGTGCAGGTCCGAGGCCCGTGGTGCTGCTCCAGCATGGCCTCCTGGCTGCAGGCAGTAACTGGATCACCAACATGCCCAACTCCAGCCTGGGCTACGTGCTGGCTGACGCCGGCTACGACGTGTGGATGGGAAACAGTCGAGGAAACACCTGGTCCAGGAAACACCGGACCCTCAACCCAGACCAGGAGGACTTCTGGAAGTTCAGGTACAAACACCTGTGTGACATCACATCACTTGTGTCATGTCATACATGACAGGTGAGAAAATTCCTGTCTGTAACTGTCTGTCCGTCTGCCTGTCTGTCTGCCTGTCTGTAACTGTATGTCTGTCTGTCTGCCTGTCTGTAACTGTCTGCCTGTCTGTCTGCCTGTCTGTAACTGTCTGTCTGTAACTGCCTGTCAGCCTGTCTGTCTGCCTGTCTGTAACTGTCTGTCTGTCTGTCTGTCTGTCTGTAACTGTCTATCCGTCTGCCTGTCTGTAACTGTCTGTCTGTCCACCGGTCTGTAACTGTCTGTCTGCCTGTCTGTAACTGTCTGTCTGCCTGTCAGCCTGTCTGTCTGCCTGTCTGTCTGTCTGTCTGCCTATCTGTAACTGTCTGTCTGTCTGTCAGCCTGTCTGTCTGCAACTGTCTGCCTGTCTGTAACTGTCTGCCTGTCTGTAACTGTATGTCTGCCTGTCTGTAACTGTCTGTCTGCCTGTCTGTAACTGTCGGTCTGCCTGTCTGTAACTGTCTGCCTATCTGTAACTCTCTGCCTGCCTGTCTGTAACTGTCTGCCTGTCTGTGTCTGTCTGCCTGTCTGTAACTGTCTGCCTGTCTGTAACTGTCTGTGTGCCTGCCTGTCTGTAACTGTCTGCCTGTATGTAACTCTATGTCTGCCTATCTGTAACTGTCTGTCTGTCTGTCAGCCTGTCTGTCTGCAACTGTCTGCCTGTCTGTAACTGTCTGCCTGTCTGTCTGCCTGTCTGTCTTGTCTGCCTGTATGTAACCGTATGTCTGCCTGTCTGTAACTGTCTGTCTGCCTGTCTGTAACTGTCGGTCTGCCTGTCTGTAACTGTCTGTCTGCCTGCCTGTCTGTAACTGTCTGTCTGTCTGTCTGTCTGTCTGCCTGCCTGTCTGTAACTATCTGCCTGTCTGTCTGTCTGTCTGTAACTGTCTGTCTGCCTGTCTGTAACTGTCTGCCTGTCTGTAACTGTCTGTCTGTAGTTATGATGAGTTGGCTCTGAAGGATCTGCCAGCTGTGATAAACCACATCCTGAAGGTGACGGGTCAGGAACAGATCTACTACATCGGACACTCTCAAGGAACCACTATAGGTAACACACACTGTAATATACACACACACACACACAGTTTTTGTTTCATTTTGAAAATCCTGCTGAGAGTTCAGGTGAAACATTTAAGAACATGACAAAAATGCGTAAATCACAGTACTAATTCATCTCTGTATGTCGCTTGTTTCCAAGCATTCATAGCGTTCTCCACGCTGCCAGAACTAGCAAATAAGATCAAGCTGTTCTTTGGTTTGGCTCCCGTGGCAACCGTCGCGTTCACAGCGAGTCCCATGACCAAACTGTCTGTCCTGCCCGAGTTCCTCGTGTGGGTAAGAAACACAGCTAATGTGTCATTAGTCATTATCACCTGCTAACGAGTCATTATCACCCATTAACGAGTCATTATCACTCGCTAATGTTTCAGTATCACTTGTTAATGAGTCATTATCACCTGCTATCGAGTTATTATCACCTGTTAATGAGTCATTATCACCCGTTAACGAGTCATTATCACCTGCTATCGAGTTATTATCACCTGTTAATGAGTCATTATCACCCGTTAACGAGTCATTATCACCCGTTAACAAGTCATTATCACTTGCTAATAAGTCATTATCACCCATTAACGAGTCAATATCACCTGTTAACAAGTCGTTATCACCTGTGTTTGTTTATCAGGACCTGTTTGGTAGGCGGACTTCCTGCCTCAGAATCACATGATCGAGTGGTTGGCAGAACACGTGTGTGCGAAGCAGCTGCTCAGCAAGCTCTGTGGAAACTTGTTCTTCGTCCTCTGCGGCCGGCGAGAAAAATCTCAACATGGTTCGTTAAAAACTTGTTAAAATCACCTGACAGAGAGAGAGTTCATGATGATGTTTAGTGATGTGACATCACACATTCAATGACTGAGTTTGTTTCCAGACTCGGACTCCAGTCTACACCACACACTGTCCTGCTGGAACCTCAGTCCAGAACATGGTCCACTGGGCCCAGGTACGTCTACTCTCTATGCCAGGGGTCGGCAATTAGCGGCCTGCGGGCCAAAACAGGCCCGCCATCAATTATATCTGGCCCGCTAGATGACGTTGATTTATTTTAAAATATATATTTTTTTAATATATCTTTTAAACCTCATGTTTTCTGTCAAAATACAACAATTCCACAGATTTCACAGCATTTATTGAAAAGTAGCTGATAAGTAACGTGACTGCAGCCTCTTTACTTCACGTACAGGTTGGAACACTAATTGGCACGTGCGTGCGCTGTAACCTGTGGAAAATAAAAGTGTCCTGTGTCGCTCTTGCAACGGACAACGTGAACAAATATGTTTCATTAAATAAAAAATAAAAACAAATAAGGTCGGCTCAAATATCAAATAGCCTAATTAAAAAATGTGAATGCACATCAGCGGCATGGGGAAACAGATCTGCGCTGCTGTATACATTAGTTAGGCAGGTTGCTAGGGCAGGCTGCCTGTTTCATGACGGACACCAGGAAATGCAGCAGTGGGCGTAATAACAGCACATAGGAGCAAATTAATGCTTTAAATTAAATAACGTTTATTTTTAATATAATAGAAAAAATAGAAAACCTTTTTTTTCCAGTAGGAAAGCATGGTCATGGCCCGCGATGGAATTGTTAGAAAAAAAATTGGCCCGGGTCCAAACTTATTTGCCGACCCCTGCTCTATGCATTTTCACAGTTCACACAGTGTCTTAGTGTAAGCATGAACCCAGACCTGAACCCTGAACCATGAACCCTGAACCCAGACCTGAACTCTGAACCCAGAGCTGAACCCAGACATTGATACCAGACCTGAACCCTGAACCTGGGTCTGAACCCAGGTCTAAACCGGTGAGTGAGTTCATAAAGTATTCTTGTTTTCAGGCGGTCCATGGGGGGAAACTGATGGCCTTTGACTTTGGAGCTGCAGGAAACATGAAACACTACAACCAGGTGCGTCCAGACCACCTGAGACCTGAGTCTAGACCACCCTGTGGATTTACATTAGTCCAGTATGAAACACTGTCTCTGTCCTCTGTCCTCAGTCCACCCCCCCTCAGTACCACGTCCAGGACATGAAGGTTCCCACCGCTCTGTTCTCAGGGGGACAGGATACGCTGGCGGACCCCAAAGATGTGGCTGTCCTCCTTACTCAGGTGGGTCCCCTAGACCAATTAGGTCACAGGTCACAGGTGACAGGATAAAGGTTGTTCTGTGCCCTGAGTTATGTCTGCAGGCAACACATTTTGAAGAAAAACTGAAACCGTAACCAGATTAAATTTTTCTATCTCACCTACCTCTGTCTCACCTGTCTATCTGCAGGTGTCTAACCTGGTGTTCCATCAGCACATTGAGCATTGGGAACATTTGGATTTTATTTGGGGCCTCGACGCTCCAGAGATCATGTTTCCCTCCATCCTGAAACTGCTGCAGGAACACTAGGGGGAGACACACACACAACACGGACACTCTGTACTACAGTCGGGTACTGAAGAAGTTGTGTAACTGTGTACACGTGCCAGGTGGAACAACAAGTTCTAACTGAAAGACAGCTGATTACTGATGAAGATGATGATGAAGGGTTAAACCTGTTTACATTTAGATTACCGACTGTGACTTTACAATAATCTGTGACACGTTTTAATCTGACACGTTTTAATCTGTGACACATTTTAATCTGTGACATGTATTAATCTGTGACATGTTTTAATCTGTGTCACATTTTAATCTGTGACATGTTTTAATCTGTGTCACGTTTTAATCTGTGACATGTTTTAATCTGTGACACTTTTTAATCTGTGACATGTTTTAATCTGTGACACGTTTTAATGTGTCATGTTTTAATCTGTAACATGTTTTAATCTGTGACATGTTTTAATCTGTGTCACGTTTTAATCTGTGACATGTTTTAATCTGTGACACTTTTTAATCTGTGACATGTTTTAATCTGACACATTTTAATCTGTCATGTTTTTTTTTATCTGTGACATGTTTTAATCTGTAACATGTTTTAATGTGACATGTTTTAATCTCTGTCATGTTTTAATCTCTGACTCGTTTTAATCTGGAACACGTTTTAATCTCTGACACGTTTTAATCTGTCACGTTTTAATCTGTCATGTTTTAATCTGTGACACGTTTTAATCTGTAACATGTTTTAATCTGTGACATGTTTTAATCTGACATGTTTTAATCTGACATGTTTTAATCTGTGTCACGTTTTAATCTGTGTCATGTTTTAATCTGTCACATTTTAATCTGTGACATGTTTTAATCTGTATTAATGACTCAAACACTTTCTCATTTGTGAAATAAAGGAAAGTTTATTTTGAAATGTTTCACAGGAACTGAGGCTCAAGTCTGTCTGAATGTTTACACTGATTTCATTTCCCGTTTTATAGTTTTTTAAAGATTTGCTTTGCATTCATCTTAGAGGGGAAACTGCTAGCCTAGCTTAGCACAAAGACTAGAAGTAAGGGGAAACTGCTAGCCTAGCTTAACGCAAAGTCTAGAAGTAAGGGAAAACTGCTAGCCTAGCTTAGCACAAAGACTAGAAGTGATGAGAAACTGCTAGCCTAGTTTAGCACAAACATCCTGTAACAGTAAAAGTGTAACAACCTCCATCTTCAATCCAATTTATGAACGTTCGTGTCATCCTGTTTGTTTCCTCAAATTCTGTGACGTTAACAGGAAGTCAGAACTTCCACAATAAAAGATGAAGATAGATTTAAATAAATGATAAAAGATTTAGTTTAAAAAATCTTTGTAAACATTAATTTTATTTGACAGCTTTAAAAACAGAATGAAATCTTTCTGCAGACAGTTTCCACCAGCACATGTAACACATAATATCTGCCTGCCTGCCCGCCTGTCTGTCTGTCTGTCTGTTAGTGTGCCTTCTTCAGCATGGTGACAACCTTCTTGAACTTCAGTCTGGTGGCAATGTCCAGCGGGGTTTCTCCGTCCTGTGGAGGAAGAAAACACCGTCAGGATTCATCGTGTTCCTGGAAGCTTTGTGTCATGATGCGTTTGTGTACGTACGTTGTTTTGGATGTTGATGTTGGCGTTTCTTTCGAGCAGCAGAGGAACCAGACGAAGACTTTTCCTCTGACAGACGTAATGAAGCACCGTGTTGCCTTTCTGATCAACACAGAAAACACAAGACATGACATGACTAACTTTGAAACACTCTGAGTGAGATGAATTAATCTCTATCTCTCTGCTCAGGGTGGCCTCAGTGTGTCATCGAGCCACTCTGTAGGACCGCCCACAAAATCCTGAAAACTGTGACAAACTGGTTGAACCTCTAACTCCACATTTCAGTAATATATGGTTCAAAGTCTTTTCACATTTTCAGCAACTATTTTCCAACATATTTAATGTGTTTTTAAAGAAATCTCAGAATTGCCTTTACACAGACTTTAAACGTGAATACTTTGAATGTTAACATGAGGCTAAGATAGCCTGAGGCTAAGTCTGGCATGAAGAACAGCTAATCTCCAGGAGACAGACTCACGTAGTCGACGGCATCGATGTTCACATTGCTGCTCAGAACCGCCTTCATCAGAGAAACGTTGTGTCGCTGTTTCTGTAACTACAAACAAACGTTTAACTCAAACGTTTGTATCATAGTCTCATGTATGTGTGTGTGTATATATATATATATATATATATGGGTCATTTCAGAATTGCGGGTACATTTTGCGTCTCCCAGAAAAACCTTTGGTTATTTCCCCCTAAAAAAGTCTTTACTGGATCTGTTTTAAATAATATTGCTAATTATATTGAATGTTCACCAATAATAATGTTTGGTGTGTATTTTAGGCACAATTTATATGTAAAATATTCATTAAATGATTCTTTTTTTGACCTGAATTAAATTCTTATAATACATTTTCAGATGTTCTATGAAATACTTCTACATTTAAAAAGTTTTAATGTTACTGTTTTTGGCCTTTTACGCATGGTTTGTCAACTCTGTTATTCATGTCAACTCTGTTCACATCACTGTCAACTCTGTTTCACCAAGTTTTGTTTCAAAAAAGCTATAATGAAATATGTTTTATTGTCGACAAATTAACCAGAAGCTGTGTCATACCTAACATTCTCACTACATGAAATTTCAAAGCATTTCATTAATTTTTGGAGCTATATTTAGAAAAAATGCAAACCGAATTGGCAACTTTCCAATTAAGTGTGTCAGTGTTTTTACTCCTTTATCTTAGAAAACTTAACGATGAATTAGTGGATGTAAAGACAAAAGTTCTCATAGAAAAGACATGGTTTTAAAATGTATTACATTTGAGTACTATAAATATTTACCCTAATTTGTCTGCAACAGAGTTGACTGATTTTACTGTTAGTACGATGATTTTCAGATTAAATATTTAAAATCTTACATGTTTAAGCTTGGCAAATGCTGGGAGTGTTAAATTTAAGGTATTCTCTATGGGAATGAAAAGGTTTTACAAAAAAATAATAATATTTTTTCTTTTTTTGTCTAAACTTGAAATGTACCTGCAATTCTGAAATGGGTCATATATATATTATATATATATACATGTACGTATATGTGTGTATGTATGTATGTATGTTTGTATGTATATATGTATGTATGTATTATAATGTGTGACAAACCATGAGGAAGTATCCGAGCAGCAGGATCGGCATCAGGATGGAGATCATCAGGTAGTCGAGCAGAGAGAACGTCCTCCGAGAGACATAATGAAGACAGGTCCTCTGTTTCTGATGGACAGACACAGTCCACCTTATACCCTACTGACAGACTACTGACAGACTACTGACACATCCAAGTCATCACACAGCTGACACAATATGATGACATCAGCACATAAAGGCACCTTATTGGTCAGTTTGACGTCGGCGCCGTTGTCCAGCAGGTATTGGACGACTCTCAGTTCACCACGGCGACAGGCTGCAATGAGGGGTGTGTCCCCGGTGTGCTCCTCCTGAACGTTCAGGTGTGTCGGATCCTTTCTCAACAGGTGAAACAGCTGATAGACATTTCCATCATACGCTGACTGACAGGCAGGCTGAGGAGAAGGGAGAAGGAGGAGGAGGAGGAAGAGGAGAAGAAGGAGGAGAAGGAGGAAGAGGAGGAAGAGGAGAAGAAGGAGGAGAAGGAGGAAGAGGAGGAGGAAGAGGAGAAGGAGGAAGAGGAGGGGGAAGAGGAGAAGGAGGAGGAAGAGGAAGAAGAGGAAGAAGAGGAAAGGGAGAAGGAGGAGGAGGAGGAGGAGAAGGGGGAGGAAGAGGAGGAGGAGGAGGAAAAGGAAGAAGAGGAAAGGGAGAAGGAGGAAGAGGAAGAAGAGGAGAAGGAGGTTTTTGATGTGTTCAAACAAACATGATGAGTTGTGTGCCATCAGGTACACACAGACACAAAGCAGCTAGAGGCCACGCCCCCAGCACAGGACTGAACTGTTCACACAAAGACGACTTTTTACAGTGTAGTATTTGTACTTTAACAGTAACAGAGTGTTTTTACAGTGTAGTATTTGTACTTTAACAATAACAGAGTGTTTTTACAGTGTAGTATTTATACTTTAACAATAACAGTGTTTTTACAGTGTAGTATTTGTACTTTAACAATAACAGAGTGTTTTTACAGTGTAGTATTTATACTTTAACAATAACAGAGTGTTTTTAAAGTGTAGTATTTGTACTTTAACAGTAACAGAGTGTTTTAATAGTGTAGTATTTGTACTTTAACAGTAACAGAGTGTTTTTACAATGTAGTACTCGTTGATCTGATCGTGACGGGTTTTTTTGTGTCTCAGGTGAGTTTGTCACCTGTGACACAAACCGGAAGTGCTGACCTGAGGATTAACGCTTCAGATTAAAGGTTTGATGAGGATTACAGACGTTAACAGACGGTTTGGTTTCTTACCTCTGAGTACACGAGCCCCATGACTCCCGACAGGAACTCACCTGGACACGTCAAGCCAGACACACCGTCAGCAGCATCACTTCCGTTACCGTATTTCAAAATAAAATGCTCAGACACGCCTCCTGAAAATAAAATAGAATTTAAATTTTATTTTCTGTGTGTGTGTGTGTGTGTGTGTGTGTGTGTGTGATAACAAACCGTGTCATTATTGAGTCAAAGAAACAATGTTATTGAGAAGATGAACTTTATTTTGTAGTCCTCACTTTCGGGTTCAACGTCACTCTTTGTATATTGACAGGTGATCACACCTGAACGAACTGATAGATATCTGTCCAATCAGATGATAGATCTTTAAATCTGAAGGAAGGAAGTGCGTCAGCAAAATAATGTTTGTTGTTAGTTTAGTTTAGTTTGGTTTAGATTAGTTTAGTTTAGATTAATTGAGTTTAGTTTACTTTAGTTTAGTTTACTTTACTTTACTTTACTTTAGAGTAATTGAGTTTACTTTACTTTACTTTACTTTACTTTAGAGTAATTGAGTTTAGTTTAGTTTAATTTAGTTTAGTTTAATTTAATTTAGTTTAATCTAATTTAGTTTACTTTAGTTTAGTTTTAATTTAGTTTAGTTTAGCAAAGCAAGGGCATGCCGACTGGTGAGACCAGGTCAGACCAAGTCAGACCAAGTCAGACCAGGTCCAGATCGTTGTAAAGTGTTCTGATGTCTTGACATCATACATGATGTCATAGTAATGTGATGATGTCATATTTAACGTTCTTGCACCATTATGACATCATACATGACATAACAAACATGATCATATATGTTATATGACATCACTGTGACGTCACTTCCGGGTCACGCCGCAGATCGGTGTTCTGAAATGTGTCCAGAAGTGGAGTGAGACCTCTTCACTGCTCTCTGGCTGCAGTGAAGCGCATGCGCAGAGTTAACGCCTGCCCTGTAAAACCGGAAGTTGTGTGAGTCATCGTCGTGCAGAGAAGATCTCTGTCAGCCGGAGCTTTCAGCCATTTTACAGCAGCTTCATTCACACCTGCTACCAACCTAGCTCCGGGTCCGGTCCGGTCCGGTCCGGAGAGACCCGGTGATGACGACACACTGTGGACCTGAACCCGACAACAAACCGGTAAGAACCGAGTCCAAACAGAGCAACAGAACCAGGTCTGCAGAGCCCGGGTTAGTTCACACAGAGAGGAGAACCCTGAGCTGCCGAACCGGGTCTGTCCGTCTTATCGTGCACAAAAATACATTTTAATTAATAACATTTGATTTGATTTAATTTAATTTAATTTAAACAATTTGTTTAATTGAATTTTACTTTTATTTTGAAAACGTAAACATGTTCACCACTTGAATCAGACTGATGAGTTCATTAATTCATCTGTTTAATTAACTCGTGATAATCAGTGAAGGGGATAGCAGGTCCAGCTGCTCAGCTGTTGTTCTGACCTTCTCCTGGTTCTGTTTGGTCTGAGGTGGAATAAAACATGAAGTACTCAAAGAGTCAGTAGTCCACTTCCTGTCGGTGGATCAGGTCAGAAGAAAGAGGTCCAGTTGTCTGTCAGAAGAACCTTTAAATCAAATGTTTGTATCGGGTCACATTCTTCAGGCTCGGTTCCATTTGACTCAATTGTAGAATCAACTCTCTGTCTTAACTCTGTTCATGAAGTTCCCAACGTTCAACTGTTTGATTTACTGAAACCCTCTGACCCGACCAGACTCAACCCAACCCAACCCATCCCAGCCAGACCTTAACCTACCCAGCCAGACCTTAACCTACCTGACCAGACCTATCCCAACCCAACCCAACCCAACCCAGCCCAGCGCAGCCCAGTCAGACCTTAACCTACCCAACCAGACTCAACCCAGCCAGACCTTAACCTACCCGACCAGATCCAACCCAACCAGACCTTAACCTACCCGACCAGATCTGACCCAACCCAACCCACCCAAACCTTAAACTACCCGACCAGACCCAACTCAACTCAACCCAGCCAGACCTTAACCTACCCAACCCGACCGAACCCAACCCGACCAGACCCAACCAAACCCTACCAGACCTTTACCTACCCGACCAGACCAGACCCAACCCCACTAGACCTTAACCTACCTGACCAGACCAGACCCAACCAAACCCTACCAGACCTTTACCTACCTGACCAGACCAGACCCAACCCAACCCAACCCAATCCAGCCAGACCTTAACCTACCCGACCAGACCCAACTGGACCAGATCCAACCAGACCAGACCCAACCCAATCAGAATGAATGAACCCTTAAAAGTCCCTGAAACCTGCTGTGGTGATTAACTAAACGAACCTGAAACTAAATGAACTTCTGAAACTAAACAAACCTGAACCTTGAACTTGTGACCGCGAGCTGATAAACATCAGATGAAGCGTCTCCAGCCTGGATGGAGCCGTTGCCATGGCGACCTCCTCCAGGCCGGGTGCAGCAGACAGCGTTGATGGTGGCGTGAGTCAGAGCTTCACACGGCGAGGTGGGAGGTCGTCTTTGTCTCTTCTATGTTGTTAGAAGGGATGAATCAGCGGGTAGTTACAGGTTGTCATGGTAACCGTGGACCAAGCTAAAGCACGGGATGGCGTGATGAGGGCTGACGGAAATAAAAACACCATTACACAAAGTCGTTAGCATTAGCCACAGTGCTAACTGCTTGTTTCTGTCTCCTGCAGTGAAGCATCATGGGAGGTGGCAGATGGACGAGCCGACCGTGGGCCGACCGGAGGCTGTGACACACGCACACACAAACACACGATGGATCAAGGCTTCAGCTTAAACACACTGGTGAGTCAACTGTTATCTCTCCTTCTTCTTCTCCTCTTCACTCCTCCCCTCCTCCTCTCATCTCCTCTTCTCTCCTCTCCTTTCCTCATCTCCTGAACAGAGAGTCTTTCTTTTCCTCAAACAGCTGATTGTACAAACAAACGCTGCATTCATCCTTCCATCGTGGTCTGTAAATCAGAGTTTCGTCTCTGTCTGTTCAAATGAAAGTACTGATGAAGTACCTTTTACTTTTACTCGTCAGACTCTGACCCGATTGTTTGTTCATTATTCGTGTCGTGCAGAAGAAGCTGGCGGCAGAACCGGACTACACAGACGTGTCACTGACGGCAGCTGAGCGCGTGCGGGCGCTGGGTAAGATGGGATGCAACGTGGAGATCAACGAGGACATCGCACCAAGACGCTATTTCCGCTCAGGCGTGGAGATGGAGCGCATGGCAGCGGTTTACCTGGAGGAGGGCAGCCTGGAGAACGCCTTTGTCCTCTACACCAAGTTCATCACGTGAGACACTGATTTCTTCACGGATGTTTTCACCTTTGTGGTGGAGTCAAACTTTGAACTGCTGCTGTCTGTGTGTTCAGCCTGTTTGTGGAGAAGCTTCGGGTCACAGAGACTACCAGCAATGCAGCATTCCAGAGAAACAGCTCATCATGAAGGTATGTGTTGATCATGTGACCATGTTCATTGACACACCTGCCACTAGTCCACAACACAAACCTGCCACTAGTCCGCAACGCAAACCTGTAACTAGTCCACCACACAAACCTGCAACTAATCCACAACACAAACCTGCCACTAGTCCACAACGCAAACCTGTAACTAGTCCACAACACAAACTTGCAACTAATCCACAACACAAACCTGCAACTAGTCCACAACACAAACCTGCCACTAGTCCACAACACAAACCTGCAACTAGTCTACAACACAAAACTGCCTCTAGTCTACAACACAAACCTGCAACTAATCCACAACACAAACCTGTAACTAGTCCACAACACAAACCTGCAACTAAATCACAGACCTCTGCAACTAAATCACAGACCTCTGCAACTAGTCCATACACCTCTGCAACTAGTCCATACACCTCTGCAACTAGTCCACAGACCTCTGCAACTAAATCACAGACCTCTGCAACTAGTCAACACACCTCTGCAACTAAATCACAGACCTCTGCAACTAGTCCACAGACCTCTGCAACTAGTCCACAGACCTCTGCAACTAAATCACAGACCTCTGCAACTAAATCACAGACCTCTGCAACTAAATCACAGACCTCTGCAACTAAATCACAGACCTCTGCAACTAGTCCACAAACCTCTGCAACTAAATCACAGACCTCTGCAACTAGTCAACACACCTCTGCAACTAAATCACAGACCTCTGCAACTAGTCCACAGACCTCTGCAACTAGTCCACAGACCTCTGCAACTAAATCACAGACCTCTGCAACTAAATCACAGACCTCTGCAACTAAATCACAGACCTCTGCAACTAGTCCACAAACCTCTGCAACTAAATCACAGACCTCTGCAACTAGAGTGAACTGCACTCTAAGTCTCTGTGGATCTATAGTTTGTGTAGTAGTAGTATCACTGTGTCTTTGTCTCTGTAGAAACTTCAGGAAGTGGCGTTTCCTAGAAAAGACGAGTTGAAGAAGCGTCTTCAGGAGAAATACAGCAGGGAACACAGCGAGTACCTCAGAGCCCAGGTCGGTGGGACCATTTGTGTAGTCCAATCAGATTGCATCCTGTGTTTGATTGACAGTTTGTGTTGGACATAGAGACCGTAAACTCTGACTTCCTGTCTCCTCAGAGCCGGGCGGCGGTGGTGGATGGGTGTGGCCAGCAGCTACAGGGACTCTCCCTATTGGATGAGGACAGGAGGCGGTTCCTGTTATTGGAGGAGGAGAGGCAGCGTGTCGCTGCCCTGCGTCGCATGCAGATCGAATCAGAACAGTTTCGATACTTTGAAGAACAGTTGAGGCGACAGGAGCTGGCCAATAGGAGAGGAGAGGAGGCGGAACAAAAGGTTACATTAGGCAACACTGCAGTACCACTGGTACCACTACTGATACTGATACTGCTGATACTAATACTGATACTACTGATACAGATACTGCTACTACTGATACTGATACTGCTACTGCTAATGCTACTACTGATACTAATACTGATACTACTGATACTGCTTCTAATGATACTGATACTGCTACTACTGATACTATGAGTTGTAGTAACAGTATTATGTTTGTCAGTAGTTGTAGTAACAGTACTGTGTTTGTCAGTAGTTGTAGTGTCAGTACTGTGTTTGTCCTTCAGTTGGGGACCAAAGTGCCTGAGGTGATGGACAGTTCCTGTCTGCAGCCAATCAGAGACAGCGTACGATCCCAGGGGGCGGATCCTAACAGGAACAGGCCACCAGCTCCCATCAGCCAATCAGCAGCCACACTGGCTGGAGTAAACAGTGAGTACACACACACACACACACACACACACACACACATAAATGTACCTGACAACCATGATCTGTTCAGGTGTGTTTCTTTATCACAGGTATGTGTTTGATTTGTGTGCAGCTCAGAGGGTGGAGGGTCTGAGGCGGGTGGTGATTCCCAGAGATCTGACGTATCGTTTCCTCCTGCTGGCTGACTCCAACACAGCCAGAGGCATCGAAACCTGTGGAGTGCTCTGTGGGCGGCTGGTGAGACCTTTACTGACTGTTTACCTGCTGAGATCACCTGACCTCACTCGCCTGACCTCACTCACTTGACCTCACTCGCCTGACCTCACTCACCTGTCTGTGTGAATGTCTCTCGTCCTCAGACGCAGAATGAGTTCATGCTGACTCACGTCGTGATTCGAAACAGTCGGCCGGTCCAGATTTCTGCGACATGGAGAGCGTGGAAGAACTGTTCAGTTTCCAGGACCAACAGAACCTTCTGACACTGGGCTGGATCCATGTACGACAACACACTAAACATACAACCTAAACACATGACAGATGTTGTCTCACAGTCTACAACTTGTTTCTTGCTCTGCAGACTGGATGCAACTTGTCTAATTTCAGGTCCAAATTAGGTCAAATAGTGTTACTCTACTTCAGTAGGCAGTAACACACAGGATTCATCAGGATTGGCAGCAGATAGAGCTTTTATCATCTTGACAGACAATACAAAGCCTGAGTCATGATGGTAATGACTGAATTCGCTGACTTGGGCTTTCTCTTATATACCTTTATGTAAAATTTCATATGTCCTGCCTGTTTTTGTTTGTCCAGCCTATTATCATCAAACTTTCTTTATGACATAATGGTGTAATTTTCCACTCAGGCGGACCCTCAGGGCTGACCCATGTTTTGGAGATTTTCCATTCTCACACCTACTGCTCTTGGTCTATTTGAGGCCAAGATGTTTTCTTTTTGTTTTATTCTTCACTGGATGGGGGTTAGGGTTAAGTTTCACATTGCTACAAGTTTTCACAGTTATATTGTAAGTTTCACACTTTAACACAGACCACACTCCAAGCTCTACTACTATAAGTGTAGGCGCCCAACACCTCCCACTCTAGGTGCTCGCCAAGTCAAGCTGACCTCATGCAAACAGGTGCTCATCTTATCTTATCTTGAGTGCTCACCACTTTTAACACAGGCAACATTTCTAAGCTCTACTACTAAGTGTAGGCGTCGAACACCTCCGCTGAACAACACTGAACACATGACAAACAACACGCTAAAAACATGACAAACAACACTAAACACATGACAGACAACACGCTAAAAACATGTCAAACAACACGCTACACACATGACAAACAACACGCCAAACAACACGCCAAACAACACGCTAAACACATGATAACATGCTTAACACATGACAAACAACACGCTAAACATGACAAACAACACACCATCTACACACTAAACACATGACAAACAACACACTAAACACAAGATAAACAACATGCTAAGAACATGACAAACAACATGCTAAAAACATGACAGACAACACACTAAAAACAAGACAAACAACACGCCAAACAACACTTAATACATGACAAACAGCACACTAAAAACAAGACAAACAACACGCCAAACAACACTTAACACATGACAAACAACACTTAACACATGACAACACGCTAAAAACAAGACAAACAACACACTAAACACATGACAAACAACACTGTAAACACAAGACAAACAACACACTAAAAACATGACAAACAACATGCCAAACAACACGCTACACACATGACAAACAAGACGCTAAACACATGATAACATGCTTAACACATGACAAACAACACACTAAACACAACACGCTAAACAACACGCCAAACACGCTAACCACAAGACAAACCACACGCTAAAAACATGACAAACCACACGCTAAAAATATGACAGACAACACGCTAAACACATGACAAAGAGTTGAAGTGTTTTGTCGACTGATTATTTAATGAACTGAATCTTTTTATGCGTGCTAACTTTCCAACACATCTGTTTCATCATTGTGATTATATTTTTTATTTTAGTTTGTCGTCATCGTTCTAAATCTGAATGTGCTCTGTCACGTTTGAGTCCTCACAGTGTGATATAAATCACAGACAAACACACTGTGGTCCTCACAACATCAGTAAGCTTTCAGGTCTGTGTCCTCATAACATGATATGAATCAGGGACACATCAGATCTTAACACACATGTGAGGGCCTCACAGTGTGATACACACACACTCACACAGGAAAATGACCTCGTTGTATTCTCCTGCTTCATTTACATGATCAGATATCGTCATGGCAACAGTCTCTGTGGTCGTGTAACAGATAAGCAGAGAACAGAGGTCTCACTCTGCATGTTTCTCTGAACTGAAAGTTACTTTGAGATGTAATCTATTACTTGTTACAAATACTTGCATTTGAAAGTAATCAGTTAGTCTGTGCATAGTAAAGTTACATTCTGATTACTTTTACCAAAATAACCACAGAAGAAGAAAATCCAGTGGAGGGCGATGTTGTACAGCACAGACTCATTCACGCTGCTCACAGTGTGTGACCTTTGTGTTCAGACTCATCCCACTCAGACGGCCTTCCTGTCCAGCGTCGACCTTCACACTCACTGTTCTTACCAGCTGATGCTGCGGAGGCCATCGCCATCGTCTGCGCTCCCAAACACAACGAGTTGGTGCAACACACACATGCACACACACACGCACACATGCACACACACACAGGTGAGGCTGTAACCCCGCCCTTTCCTGTTTCAGTTCAGGTGTGTTCAGGCTGAGCGGTCCGGGAATGTCCGAGGTGTCGGCCTGCAGACTGAAAGGTTTCCATCCGCACTCCAAAGACCCATCTCTCTTCAGCGTGAGAACTTTACTTCCTGTCCTCGTTCAGGTGTCGTGGTCGTGACATCACAGTCTGATGACCCTCTCTCTCTCTCTCTCTCGCCTAAGGTGTGTAAACACGTGGTCATCAGGGACTCGAAGGTCGTCCTGCTGGACCTCAGGTGACAGACAGGAAGTGCTGTCCGTCTTTTATTTTGAAGTTTGTTTATAAAACTTTTTGGTGGTAAATAGAAAAAAATCTATTTTTGTTTTTGTGAATCAGTTTCTGCTGCAGTGACATCATACGTGACATCTGTGACATCATCTGTGGCGTGTTCAGTGTGCCTTCTGATGAAAACACAGCGTTTGTTTATTTCAAACCAGCAAAGTGTAAAACTGTGATCAGGAAACAGTCCAGGTGCATTCTGGGACATTAAATCTGTTTTCGTGTGAATCTGAACCGGACCAGAACTCAGAGACTTTCAAAATAAAAACTGGATCCACCTGAACTCCGGCTCGGTATTGGACTTTTATTTTAACAGCTTCTTGAACGTCACTTGATTATTGCGTGTGTGTGTTTTTATTTTCATAATAAAACACTTCCTGTTATTTCAGCTGTCAGTCTTTCTTCTTTAATCTTGAAGTTTTTATCTGAAGTCTTTAAACGCTGTCACTCTCCCCTCACTCTCTGCTCACTCTCCCCTCACTCTCTGCTCACTCTCCGCTCACTCTTCACCCTTGATGTCTGTTCAATCATCAGGACAGTGACGGCACTCTTTTCCTATCATGCATTGTGTTTGATATCGTGTATACAGTGTGTATCCTGTCACAGTCCGTCTGGTTTCTGTCGTCTGAAGCTGGACTTCAGTTTGAGTATCTGTTCCTTTTAAATGTTGACGAGTCCCCACTAACCCCGCCCCTCCTCTCTGTTACCATGACAACATTGAACTCAGGGAAAAACATCAGGACCTGACAACTGATGACAGACAGTTACAGTCACAGACAGACAGTTACAGTCACAGACAGACAGACAGTCACACAGACAGACAGTTACAGTCACAGACAGACAGATAGTTAGTCACAGACAGTTACAGTCACAGACATACAGACAGTCACACAGGCAGACAGGTTTCTTGTATGAGCTCTTTATTGTCGTTCTTTCACACGTTCACTTCCTGTTTATAATGCAGACAGCACCGTGAGGCCACGCCTCCTGCTCATTGCATCATCATACACTGTGTGACATCAAGTTTCCTTCATCAAAAACACTTCCTGACAAACAGTACCAACATGGAGGACGGAGGGGTGGGGCCACAGGGGCGGAGTCACAGGTGGAGCAAGGGAGGTGAGGTGGGAGGGGAGGGGGCATTAAAGATGGAGGATGAGTTCTGCACTCACAGAAGATGTTTGAAGATTCAGTCACATTACAAAAGACGACATCACTTCCTGTTTACCAGCTGTCAAAATAAAAGCCTTTCTGCTGCTGTCGTCGCCGTGGGGATGCTGGTCTGGGATCTGTTAGCTCGTGGTCGGTGAGGCTAAAATAAGACGCTGTGAGGGGGCGGGGTCTCGTCGATCTGTCTAGAAGCACTTGCGGTGAACGATGGACGGCCCGGCCTCGTCGTACTCCTGCTTACTGATCCACATCTGCTGGAAGGTGGAGAGGAGGCGAGGATGGAGCCGCCGATCCACACCGAGTACTTCCTCTCTGGAGGGGCGATGATCTGAGGATAGGACCAACACAGTTAACTCAGGTTAACTGACGTTAACTCAGGTTAACTGACGTTAACTGATGTTAACTCAGGTTAACTGACGTTAACTCAGGTTATCTCAGATTAACTGATGTTAACTCAGGTTAACTGATGTTAACTCAGGTTATCTCAGGTTAACTCATGTTAACTCAGGTTAACTGATGTTAACTGATGTTAACTCAGGTTATCTCAGGTTAACCCATGTTAACTCAGGTTAACTCATGTTAACTGATGTTAACTCAGGTTATCTTAGGTTATCAGGACTTCCTGTTTCCATTTCACAATAAGAGCTTTGATTCTTTTCAGGAAATCCACCCTAGTTCTGGTTCCAGTTCTGTCTCACCTTGATCTTCATGGTGCTCGGGGCCAGCGCAGTGATCTCCTTCTGCATGCGGTCGGCGATGCCTGGGTACATGGTGGTCCCTCCGGACAGAACATTGTTGGCGTACAGATCCTTCCTGATGTCGATGTCACACTTCATGATGCTGTTATAGGTCGTCTCATGGATACCTGCTGACTCCATACCTGAGGACAGACAGGTGAGGAGAACAGACATGTAAACAGACAGGTAGGCAGACAGACATGTAGACAGACAGACATGTAGACAGACAGGTGTATGACCGATAAAGGACGGCTGGAAGAGTGTCTCTGGGCAGCGGAACCTCTCGTTGCCGATGGTGATGACCTGTCCGTCAGGAAGCTCGTAGCTCTTCTCAAGTGAGGACGAGGTCGCCGCCGTCCCCATCTCATTCTCGAAGTCCAGAGCGACATAGCACAGCTTCTCCTTGATGTCCCGCACGATCTCTCTCTCCGCTGTGGACACAAGAAAACATACGTGAGACACACCGCACGTTACCATGGGCTACAAACATGACTGATGATGTCATACCGGTGGTGACAAAGCTGTAGCCGCGCTCTGTCAGGATCTTCATGAGGTAGTCTGTGAGGTCACGACCCGCCAGGTCCAACCTCATGATGGCGTGAGGCAGAGCGTAACCCTCATAGATTGGCACGTTGTGGGTGACTCCATCACCAGAGTCCAGGACGATACCTGAGACAGGCAGACAGACAGTGAGACAGATAGACAGGCAAATTACCCATCAGCTAACACCACTTAGCTTCAGTTAGCATATTGAGCTCTAAGCTAACGTGAGGAGGAGTGTGGTCCAACCTGTGGTGCGTCCGGAGGCGTACAGAGACAGGACGGCCTGGATGGCCACATACATGGCAGGAACATTAAAGGTCTCAAACATGATCTGAAACAATAAATACATATCATCGATAACAGAACCGATTGACCCGACCAGTATTCGACAGAATCAGACAGGCATACTGGGCTAAAACATATACTGTGTGTAGTACTCTGTGTAGCACTGTGTGTAGCACTGCAGTAGTACCTGTGTCATCTTCTCCCTGTTGGCTTTGGGGTTGAGTGGAGCTTCAGTCAGCAGGGTCGGATGTTCCTCTGGAGCCACTCGCAGCTCGTTATAGAGCAGTGATGCCAGATCTGACCAATCACAAGGCGGATCCCCATCATCATTATTTATGACTAATAATAATAATGATAATAACAATAATAATAATAATAAAGGGTTGTTGTTAAACCTTTTCCATGTCGTCCCAGTTGGTGATGATTCCGTGTTCAATCGGATATTTCAGCGTGAGGATTCCTCGTTTGCTCTGAGCCTCGTCTCCAACATAACTGTCCTTCTGCCCCATTCCCACCATCACTCCCTGAATATGACAACAACATGTGACATGTCAACAACAACATGTTAACAACATGTATGATAAAAAGCAGCAGTGTTAGCATTAGCATTAGCCTGCCCCTGCGTGTGGACCAATCAGCTGTCACCTGGTGCCTGGGCCGGCCCACGATGGAGGGGAAGACGGCTCTGGGGGCGTCGTCTCCGGCAAAGCCGGCCTTACACAGACCGGAGCCATTATCACAGACCAGAGCGGTGCTCTCCTCATCATCACACATGACTGCAGGGGGCGCTGTGGGCGAGCGAGGACACTAGAGTCACACTGAGAGACAGAAAGAGAGAGAGAGGGACAGGCAGAGAGAGACAGAGAGAGAGGACAGGCAGACAGAGAGAGGAGACAGGCAGACAGACAGAGAGACAGACAGACAGAGAGGGGGTTATTGATGAAGATCAGATCATAAATTCTAAACAGTAAATTAATGAATTAGCATTGTCGTGACGTGTTGGTCATCTCAGGAGAACACGGATCACCTAACTTGGAGTTGTGAGGTTTTCATGTGACAGCAGTGACATCATCATCACCCCTGTACCTCTGCAGCCCTCCGATCAGCCAGCAACAAAGCACTCTGGGAAAACTTCCTAATTAGGGCATGAAGCCGAAAACATGACTGAGTTTGGTATGTTGATGTTCAGAGAGACTGGCAGAGAGACAGATAGGCTGAGAGGACGACAGGCTGAGAGGACGATAGGCTCAGAGGATGACAGGCAGAGAGGACGACAGGTTGAGAGAACGACAGGCTGAGAGACAGACAGGCTGAGAGATTGAGAGACAGACAGGCTGAGAGACAGAGAGGCAGTTACAGACAGTGTAACTTGTCTGTAACTGCCTGTCTCACTGAGAGAGACAGACAGGTCATCGACCATATTTGGTCGTCTCTTCTGATTCTCAGCTGCTGTTTTTCTGCCCTCAGTTTGGTCTGCTGGCTTTCTATTTTATAAATCTGATTGGTTCCTGACGAGAACAGCTGCTACATACGTGTGTTCACGTGTTTTAAAGATTTAAACAGGAAGGTTCAGGTCCACTCGCTGCACAGTGTTTATATTTCCCGCCTCCGGCCAGTCTGATGGTCTCTACTGATCATGTTGATCAGCCGATCTGACTGATGCTGATGGTCAATGACAGATCAATGACAGATCAATAAGTCACGATCACTTCTTACAATAAGTCCAGAGCTTTCATCATGGTCTTCATTACTGACCCGGCTCACCTCACAGAACCAGACATCAGAACTTTAACGCCGAGTCATCAGAAACACAAACTGACTTTAAACCTTCAACAGCAACAAACCACGAGACTCAAACCTCCACTCCTCCTACAGCCATCAGAAATACACAACTCCACCCTACAGCCATCAGAAATACACACCTCCACCCTACAACCATTAGAAATACACACCTCCACCATACAACCATCAGAAATACACACTTCCACACCTCCACCCTACAACCATTAGAAATACACACTTCCACACCTCCACCCTACAGCCATCAGAAATACACAACTCCACCCTACAGCCATCAGAAATACACACCTCCACCCTACAACCATTAGAAATACACACCTCCACACCTCCACCATACAACCATCAGAAATACACACTTCCACACCTCCACCCTACAGCCATCAGAAATACACACCTCCACCCTACAACCATTAGAAATACACACCTCCACACCTCCACCATACAACCATCAGAAATACACACTTCCACACCTCCACCCTACAGCCATCAGAAATACACACCTCCACCCTACAACCGTCAGAAATACACACCTCCACCCTACAACCATCAGAAATACACACCTCCAACCTACAGCCATCAGAAATACACACCTCCACCCTACAACCATTAGAAATACACACCTCCACACCTCCACCATACAACCATCAGAAATACACACTTCCACACCTCCACCCTACAGCCATCAGAAATACACACCGCCACACCTCCACCCTACAACTATCAGAAATACACACCTCCACCCTACAGCCATCAGAAACATTTATGGAGTCTGACTGAGGCTACAAGCAAAGAGGAGGTCAGCAGGTGCAACATGAAGGAGAGGAGGAGGTGGAGGAGCTTTTGGAGGATGATGGAGGTGCAAAAATAACTTTTTCCAACTTTTCCAGAGAAAAACAAAGAGGGGAGGAGGAGGAGGAGGAGGAGGAGGTAAAGAGGAGATGAAAAGGAAAACTTTATCCATAGTTAAAAACAAAGAAAGGAGCAGGTGATAGAGGTGAAGAGGAGATGGAGGAGTCTTACCGTGGCGGTGCAGGGCCTGCTGGGACGTGGGGGGGGGGGCAGGACAGAAGTGAGAGTCTGAAGCCTGCGACTGAGTTTATCAACCCTCCACCTCCTCTATCCATCCCTCCATCCCAAACATGGACCGGGCCTCCTCCTCCCTCTCTCTTCCTCCCTCTCTCCTCCTCCTCCTCCTCCTCTCTCCTCCTCTCTCTCTCTCTTGATTCCTTATAGGGCAGGCCCCGAGGAAGCAGCCAATCAGACAGCTGACAGCGCACCGGACTTTCTCCCATAATTCACTGCATTCCTCAGAGAGAGATGGAGGGTGGGGGACAGACAGACAGACAGACAGACAGACAGCAGGCAGGCAGAAAGCAGGCAGGCAGAGACAGACAGACAGACAGACAGACAGACAGACAGACAGACAGACAGACAGACAGACAGACTCTTAAAGGTCAGACAGTATTTGGTGACACTGTCTCACACCTCAGTCAGACAAAGACTACACTTCCTGTTAGCTGCTAACTCTCAGCTAACAGCAGCTAGCAAACTGAGCTAACATTAACACTAATCACCTGATTACAGGTGAGTGTAGTCTGAACATGATTTAAACATCATGAATGTTATTTTAATGTTACTTTAATGTTATGGTCAGTACGCTGTCATCAGGACTAATTATACATCATATTGTGTTTACTGTCAGCAGAATCAGTCTGACCTCCACTTCAACTCCACCAGCTCCACCCTGACTTCATACATGTTCATCCAGCTCCACACTGACTTCATACATGTTCATCCAGCTCCACCCTGACTTCATACATGTTCATCCAGCTCCACACTGACTTCATACATGTTCATCCAGCTCCACCCTGACTTCATACATGTTCATCCAGCTCCACACTGACTTCATACATGTTCATCCAGCTCCACACTGACTTCATACATGTTCATCCACCCTATGTATCATCAGCTGTTGTCTGATGAAGCATCACCTCTGGGTGGAGCAGACATGTTTCTGTATGTTTATGTGTTCAAATATTTATGGACACATTAACAGACATGTTTCTGGGCCCGGATGTACCCGACACATGTCCTGATACCGGGTCAGAACCTTCTGCAGTCTGATGATCAGGCACATGAACATGCTTTTATTCTGAAAAACAGTTTGTCATGAAACCAAAACTAGCAGCTAAAAGAGGCTGGAAAGCTGTGCAGAGACACTTGACCGTTACTCTGATGTTTCACTAACGTTTATAAAACCACAGATCACAACGTCCTCATAAACCAACACTACTCATATTTACCACCAACGCCTCACCTCCTGATATGGAAGTGCAGCGTGTTCATTCACACACACACACATACACCTCAGAGACATGTCAAAAAAATGACATCATCAGTTTACATGATATACACCACAGATTCCAGACCATCATACACTGGTTTCAGACCCATGCTAGCAGCCATCTGCTAAATGCTAACATGATCACAGTGTTTACATGAACGTGAACACATACATCACCGTGAACACATACATCACCGTGAACACATACATGATCACAGTCTTTACATCAACATGAACACATATATCAATGTGAACACATACATGAACGTGAACACATACATCAACATGAACACATATATCAACGTGAACACATACATGATCACAGTCTTTACATCAACATGAACACATATATCAATGTGAACACATACATCAACATGAACACATATATCAACGTGAACACATACATGAACGTGAACACATACATGAACGTGAACACATACAGCAACATGAACACATATATCAACGTGAACACATACATGATCACCATCTTTACATCAACGTGAACACATACATGAACATGAGCACATACATGAACGTGAACTCATACACGATCACAGTGAAATCTGAGCTGCTAGCAGCCACTCTGTTTCCTGTCACACACGTTTGGCTGGTGTGTGCGTAACATTACAGAGCAGCCTGAGGAGGGGCAGTGGTCCATCTCCTTAAAAAGACAAACACAGCAGGGTGGAGGAGGGTGGAGGAGGATGAAGGGATGAGGTCGGTCTAAATGAGGCAGTTAAGAAGAAGAATGTTTGCTGTTTCCGAATGTTTTGACTGAATGTTGGAGGCTGTTTGTCTCTTCACGTGACGGACTCTCTCTTCAGCTTTAGTCCGAAATGAGGACCCCTCCAACTGAAGGAGGAACAGGACCTTAAATGTGTCCCTTTTTTAATGTACCATGTGACTGCTGCACACTCTGTAAGGCTGAGATGGTTCATCAGCAGGTCCCCATGGTTCATCAGCAGGTCCCATAGTTCATCAGTAGGTCCCCATGGTTCATCTGCAGGTCCCATGGTTCATCAGCAGGTCCCCATGGTTCATCAGCAGGTCCCATAGTTCATCAGTAGGTCCCCATGGTTCATCAGCAGGTCCCATGGTTCATCAGTAGGTTCCCATGGTTCATCAGCAGGTCCCATGGTTAATCAGCAAGCCCCATGGTTCACCAGCAGGTCCCATGGTTCATCAGCAGGTCCCATAGTTCATCAGTAGGTCCCCATGGTTCATCAGCAGGTCCCATGGTTCATCAGTGGGTCCCATGGTTTATCAGCAGGTCCCATGGTTAATCAGCAAGCCCCATGGTTCACCAGCAGGTCCCATGGTTCATCAGCAGGTCCCATGGTTCATCAGCAGGTCCCCATGGTTCATCAGCAGGTCCCATGGTTCATCAGTGGGTCCCATGGTTTATCAGCAGGTCCCATGGTTAATCAGCAAGCCCCATGGTTCACCAGCAGGTCCCATGGTTCATCAGCAGGTCCCATGGTTCATCAGCAGGTCCCCATGGTTCATCAGCAGGTCCCATGGTTCATCAGTGGGCCCCATGGTTTATCAGCAGGTCCCATGGTTAATCAGCAAGCCCCATGGTTCATCAGCAGGTCCCATGGTTCATCAGCAGGTCCCCATGGTTCATCAGCAGGTCCCATGGTTCAACAGCTGCTCTATCACCTGCCTCCAGGTATGTTGGTCCCGCCTACATTAATTAACCCTTACTAGTTTATTTGAGACCTTCAGGACGAGAATTGGTTATTTGTTTTAAAAAATGGGACTTACCTCCAATAAATTATTATATATGATTGAAGGCCGTTATTTCACCACGTTATTTCACCCTGCTATTTCAACCCGTTATTTCACTCCGTTATTTATTCCGTAAATACTGCAGTACATCTACTGGTATCGCAGTACATCTGCATACAGTTGTTCTACTCGAGTGTGTGTACATTTTCTTGGATTTGACAGTTTCTTGTAAATTGTTCAGTGAGTTTTAATTTCTGACTGACAGGAAATCTATTCAATCACCTGACAGTCAGACCTTCACCTGATTGGCTGTCCTGACCTTGTCAAAACAGCAGCTGATCTGTCAGAAATTGGGTCAAAGCTGTCAGATCTTTGAAATCTGTGGACATTAAACACTTTCCCTCTCTCACACAGTTACTGAGGCTCATGGGTATCGTAGTATTTGGAGTTGTGATGAGGAGGAATGTGTGTCAGGACGAAGATGTCTTCATGATGACTCGAACATTTCTCTGCAGTATGTTTCAGGTCTTCATCACACTCTTTTCTCCTTAAAAGGAAACTTCACGATGGACAAACCAAACTTCCTGCTTGACAGACGGCTCGCTCTTCATTGTCTGATCGAAACGTTTGAGACTGCAGAAAGAAACAGAAACATTCGGAGATGTGAAAGAAAAAGAACAGATTAAACAGAACAAAACACATAAAACAACAGACAGCTGAGAGAGTCTGTATCTTTAAGTCCAAAAAAGGAAGCCGGTCAGTAAATAAGATGAGACCTCCTCCTCCTCTTCCTCCTCCTCCTCCTCCTCTTCCTCCTCCTCCTCATCCTCCTCCTCTTCCTCCTCTTAGTCTCATGTAAGGAGAGGAAACATGGTGGGTGTGGTCTGCTTATGTTTGAGTACAGAGTGACTCCTCATACAGTCAGTGTTGAGTTGTATTATTCTGCTGTCCTTCAACATGTCCTTCTTTAGTTCATCTCCTGCTCGGCCACTCCTACACCATTATTTCACCCCATTATTCCACCACCACCACTGTTATTTTACTCCGTTAATTCATCCCGTTATTTCACTACTGATATTTCACCACTGTTATTTCACCACTGTTATTTCACTCCATTATTTCACCCTGTTATTTCACTCTGTTATTTCACCACTGTTATTTCACCACCACTGTTACTTTACTCCGTTATTTCACTACTGTTATTTCACCACTGTTATTTCACCCCATTATTTAACCACCACTGTTATTTCACCCTGTTATTTCACTCCACTATTTCACCCCGTTATTTCACCAATGTTATTTCACCACTGTTATTTCACCACTGTTATTTCACTACTGTTAATTCACCACTGTTATTTCACCCTGTTATTTCACTTCATTATTTCACCACTGTTAATTCACCACTGTTATTTCACCCTCTTATTTCACTCAGTTATTTCATTCCATAATAATAATAATGATCACAATAAAGTATAAAATAATAAATCTACATAATATTAATGACAAAAATAATAATCATCATCACCATCATAATATTCATAACAATAATATGAAGCTCATCATAGCAGATTCTTCTAGTGAAATATTTTTAAAGAGCTAATATTGAATATAATAACATTTGTGGGTAGCATAGCTTTAGTTAGCAGCTCCTCCTGCATCAAGTCTTTGTGCTAAGCTAGGTTAAACACTGGACTCATATTCAGACTCACTACTTCTTTAAATGATCTTTAATGTTTCCTCCAGTGTGTAAAGACTACACACTGTAACACACACACACACACACGCACACACACACAGCCATCTGGACTTTGACCTAAAATGGGAAAACAGCTGGACTCACAGCGATGTCTGAAACTGTTTCTGATTGGATGACTAACATCAACACACAGCTGAGGAATGTGTGTGTGTGTGTGTGTGTGTGTGTGTGTGTGTGTGTGTGTGTGTGTGTGGTAATGATATATTGATTGATTGATCTATTTGATGTAGCAGCTGTTGGAGCTCACTTAAACATTTGAATAACATTATATAAACAATAAACTGTGAACTGACCTGAGATCAGTGAAGTTTCATCATCATGCAAAGTTAATGATATGAAGAGTTATTGATGATGTGAAGGAGCAGATAAAGTAATCGAGTATTTCAGATGAAGTAATTGAGTGTCTCAGTTAAGGTAATTGAGTAAATGCACTTGTCCTTCTGTTTAACATCAGAATATGAATCTGAGGACATTTACACCTCCTCCTGTATTAACCTGTGGTTCCCTCTGCAGGACAGGATGTGTTCCTACCGTATTACTGCAGTGTGTGCATTGTATACAGTATATAACAGTACATACAGTGTGTACATATCCCATCCGGGCAGAGCAGTACATAACCAGGCTCCTGGAAAAGCCCCAGTCAGTAACTTTACAGTATATACAGTATGTACAGTAGTATCAGTATCATGTGATGCATAGATAAATAGAGACAGCAGCAATAAATCAGAATCAGAATCAGAAAAAGTTTTTTCACATACAAGGACTTTGTTTTGGTGAAATTGGTGCATAACAAACATTCTCTAAAGATATAAGAAAAATAAAGAAATCGGTAACACTTTATGATGAGTACACACTAATAAGCATTAGCTAAGCATTAATAAATACTGAATTCATCATTTATAACACATGAATACTCATTAGTATGTAGTTTATAAACACAGTTACAAATGTTTTACACATCATTGATAAGCACAGTAGTTATGGATGAGTAAATACTGAATTTATCATTTATAAAGCATGTTTCTGAGGTAAATACTCATTAGTATATGGTTTATAATCACAGTTATAAATGTTTTACTCTTCTGTACTAATGGTTAGTGATTGTTAGTAATGTTTTATAAAAACACAAATTCCATTTCCAATGGATGACATAAACAGTTATTAATGCATGAATTCATGAATTCAGGCAGTTCCAAAGCATTCTGTATCAAAGTCAGAAAATATTTCAGTGTCACAATTTAACCTAATTCTAAATCTTATCTTCAAGAAAAGTCTAAAAATTATTTGAGACAGATAAAATAAATATATTCAGCCTTTAGAGTGGGCATTAATGGAGGTGCCCAGGCCCCTGCTGAGGTTGGCGAGGTGAACCTGATGAGACGAGAGTACAGAAACTCCGGGAAAGAAGTTAAGTTAGTAACATAAGAAGAGCCCAGTGCATCATGGGAAGTGTAGTCCACACTTGTCAATTTCCTGCAGGGAATAAAGTACTTAATAAAGTATTTCTGATTCTGATTACTGATTCTGATTCTGACTAGTTTTTCTGCATCCGCTTGAGACACGATCGTCTGATTTTGGCGATGTTACGTAAGTGGAAGAATGCGAAATTTGTTTTATGTGGACGTTAAAGAAAAATCCTGATCAAAAACAACTCCAAGATTCTTTACGGTGGAGCTGGAGGCCAGGGTGATCCGTCTAAAGTAACTAAGTCTCTAGAAAGAGAGTTTCTGAGGTGTTTGGGTCCAATTACAAGAACTTCAGTTTTGTCTGAATTTAACATCAGAAAATTGTAGGTCATCCAACTTTTTATATCCTTAAGGCATGCTTGGAGTTTAGTTAACTGGTTGGTTTCATCAAGCTTGATCGATAAATATAATTGGGTGTCATCGGCATAACAATTAAACTTAATGGAGTGTGAAGGCTCAGTCCTTGCTGCGGAAGCCCAGGGTTCAAATCCGACCTGTGGCACTTTCCCGCATGTCATTCTCCGTCTCTCTCTCTCCCCACATTCCTGTCACTCTTCAGCTGTCTCTATCAAAATAAAGCTTGAAAAGTTTTTCAAAAAAATTATCTTTATAAAAAGAAAGTGGTCCTAGTACAGAACCTTGTGGAACTCCGTGACAAACTTTGGTATGCATGGAGGATTCCTAGTTATCTTTGTGAGAACTTTTAATAGGTACCCAAAAGCTTAGAGATAACTTGTTGACACAGCTTTTTTTTCTGCTAGCTTAGTGTTAACAGTCTGAAGATTGCTCACATACCGGCAAGTTTGTATCATTTAATATTTCCGTCATTTTATGTTTATTTTTCCGTCATTTTCTTTTTCTTTTCTTTATATATATATATATATATATATATATATATATTCTGTCATTTTACGCGGTAGAAAAGCGGTTCAACCGCTGTCAGGGCAAAGGAGTGTAGCAGGCGCTGTGGAGGTGTTTATGTTGTGGACACCATGAGCTGCACACAGCTCATTGATCCACTCGACCACTCCTTGGCAGCTCTCTTTTCCCCGCTCAGCAGGTTATGTAAATAAGCTTTTGCTTTTTTATAGTTTTCACCATTATTTATTTTTCACCATGACACTCTTATATTGATTATAGTTTTTTTCAAATGAGAAATCTAATGTAATGATTGTGCTCTTTTGTTATTCTTTATTAAGGACTCTGATGATGATGATGATGATGATTCCTTTCATGACCTTGACATTGGGATACTTCTCATTGAGTGTGATGGTACTGTGCTCACATCTTCCCAGCATCTCAGTCCAACCTCGTTGAAAATCATCATTGAGGGAGAAGTTGTGATGGACAACATTCAAGATCTGCCAAAAGCAATGTGCATTCTGTTTGGACTCACATATGCACTCCATCTTAACTACCCCAAGACTATGAAGCTTACATTTCAGTTCATCCAACAGGTATTACTCTTGTTGGGCCACACTGACCTAAAGCCAAAGCGACAGACTTTGAAAAATCTGCTTGCAGTGTAAAGAGATGTCAAGTAAGAAGCTGTTGACTACTTTTTTTTTTTTGCCACACCAGCATATACACTTTCTGACCTGTGGGATAAACCTTTATATTTTCTGTAAAACAAGCTGACAAACAGACACGCGTGAAACACAGACACACACACAAACAACACAGTCGCACACAACACAGACACGTACAAATGCTGTAGGAAGCGTGCTGAAGCATGTGACTTGTGTGAAAATTAAAATTGTTGTTAAAGTTGTAGCAGAAAGACACAAGACATAATTTTTTCAGTTCTTGAGTTTTTCAGCTGAATGATGTTTTCCTCTTTCAGGATACAGATATAGTGAAAATTTAGTAGTGACCTTCAGGTGTTATATTCTGTGTTAAGAAGCCACAGTGTGATTTCCGCAATCAATCTAGGCTGTAATGGAACATTTTGTAGCTTATTTTAGACCTCATGCTGAAAACAGAGAAGAGAAGTTTTGTAAATGTTTTTCTTGCACATTTGAGTGCAGGTTTCTTGTGAATTTGAGTTTAATGGATTTACCACTTTAATCTCAGGGGACATTTTTTCTCTTGTAAATCTGTGACACATTCAACACCCACACACTCAACACACACAAACAACACAGACACGTACAACACCCACACACATAATTGTTTCAATGATTTGAAATTAATTTAATTTGAAAAACCTTTTTCAGATTAATCTTTTTAGGTTGAACATGTTGAGGTTGACCTGATGTTAAGTTTGTCATAGCAAGTTTGGCTGTGTTTTGCCATTTTTCTTAAAAATAAAATACATTGGAGCATTTAGAGGTATTTCTTTATTTCCATCTTCCATCTTTATTTCTATTAGAGGAAAATACAGTAATTGTAATAGATGATGAGTAGCAATAACTAGTCATATTAGCTAGTTTTAGCTAATGATTTTGAGTACACACTACTAATGAATATAAATAATAAACTTAAGCTTCTATGTTAATACAACTCAACATGTTTAGTTTCAGCTTGTGTAAAAACTAAAGTGGTATAGGGCAACAGGTTTCCATGCGATTTGCGAGTAAAGTCAACTAATTCGGGTTAAGAGTGAGTCTCTGTAAAAGAATTTGATGGTCAATGGTGTCAAATGCGGCACTAAGATCTAACAAGAGACCTAACTAAGATGCATCGCATACAAACCAATAGTGTGTCGGAATGGTATATGTTTATACTTACTCTTCTTTTGAACTTTTCTTTGAACAGTACCTATGTTCTTAATTTGTTACTGTATTTATAACTTCTGCACTTTATTTGCCTATTTACTCACACTTTAGTATTTTAATATTTTAATGTTTTTGTGTTTGGTTTTTTGCTGCTTTGTTGTTGTTGTTCGTCTGCCTTGATTGTTATGACATGTGCTGCTGCCTTTCTTGGCCAGGTCACCCTTGTGTGGTCTTGATCTCATTGGGTTTTTATCTGGTTAAATAAAGGTTATAATAAGAACCATGAGGAACCATGAAGAACCACGAGGAACCCTGAAGAACCACAAGGAACCCTTAAGAACCATGAGGAACATTGCATTCTGAGAGCGTAGTGTTGTGGGGTAGTAAGGTACTATGAGCTCTTTAAGATATGATGGTGTCTGACCATGAAGAGTTTTGTAAGCACACTGTAAATAATTTTCCTGTAAAATAACAGTAAAGAGCTGGCAGCAGCGACGCCAGCAATATACCGTAATTTTTACGGTATTCATACTGTGAATTGACTTTACAGTAGTAGTCTGTAAACCAGAAATACAGTATATCTATATTCAAACTGTTAAATGATTTCACAGTCTAATACAGTAGAAAAAATAAATGCAGCATATTTCTATGATTATTTGGAAATTACAATAATATTCTGTTTAGGTTGTCACTTTAACTTTTCACAGTTTACTGTATACAGGCACAGTAGATAATACAATAACTCAATTTAGCAGTTTCTTAAAATATCAGTCTTAAATGCAATTAATATTAAAACTTCGTTATTCTCAGGGCTATAGACAATTGCTTAAGCATTATTGTGAATATTGTGCAAAATAAGCAATAAAAACCTAGAGAGAATCAAAATCATTTATTTCAAAAGGCAATATCAACATGGATACTGAATACTGCTACTTTCAAAAAATGGAAAAAAGGAGAATAAACCCTGTTGGACGACGCTGAGAAGAGATTTCGAGTAGCTAACAGAAACAGCCTAGTAGTGCCTGCTTTAGACTATGGCGATAAACTTAAATTTTGAAATTGCTTGTCAGAGCATAACCTGCTTGTCAGGGCACATAGCTGACCTTTTGGGCTAATGTCAACATTATTTAATATTGTCTTTAACACATAAGTTTGAACACTTGTTCAATAACACAATGGGTCTAAGACAAAGACCAACACAACAAATACAGAGGAAATAAGAGTTTAACCTATCCTGTGAGGTATGCTTATGTCCTTGCAAAAACCCATTTAAAATACAATCTCAGAATTTACTGCAATAAACTATCTGGTGCAAGCAAAAATATACAACAGTAAGATAATTTTGAAACACATCATTAGCAATATTTGGAAAACTAAACTAATAAGACTATTTTCAAAGTAGGAACATTAAGACCTTTTTGATTACATGAGTAAGAACATTCATTAAACCAGCATGTGTTTTTCCTCTTAAAATAGTCCTGTGAGGTAGGTTTGTGTTTTTACGTCTTAGTTCTGGTGAGAGTCTGGGTGGGTGTGAACGGCCCTGATTCAAATCTTGTGGATCCAGGAGAGATGGCCATCAGTTTGTTAGCCGCTGTTCCTCTGTATCATTATTCCAGTGCTGCCACTGTCAAACAATAACAAACAAATATTATACAATCAGGCATTTACAATATACTCTCCAAGCTAATAATACCAGTTCTCTTGTGGCTTAATATGGCAATGCCAGACTGTCAAAACAACACATGGACAGAGAGCAAGATTAAGGAGAACTCACTGATCTATATGAAGTCTCATTCAAAGTCAAGGAGTTTCTTCAGTAGCATGGAGATGTGTGTGTTGACTGCAGAAGACTTCTTCTGGACGATCACACCTTTCTTCTTGGAGACAACCTTGCCCTCTCTCAGGATTTATGCCAAAGAAGCACCTGAAATCAAAATAGTCTAAGATCAGAGTGCAAGTCCCGTTGCAAATGATGGTGTGATGCCCTCACAGATTACACGGCCCTCAAAGGTGATCCTCCAACCTCCAACTGTGACTTGCCCTGTTGCCCTATGAGGGTTAGGGTTAGGGTTAGGGTTAGGCCCTATAAATAAAATAGGGCTAAATTATTAAAGAACTGTGATTCACCAGCAATTTCTGGGTAAATCTCTTGTTCATCACCTGCATCACTGGGAGGCTCAATCTGCATATCAGACTGATCTTGTTCACTCGTATGAAACACCAGGATTCACAATGGACAGATTTTCCTCAGTACCATTTTTATGTTTCCAACTCATGTGTGATGTGAATGTCGAATAGACTGTCAAGCTCTTGCTACAGTCTCTATAAGGACAAGCAACTGTTTTCCCCTCTCTAATGTGTGTTTTCAAATGAGAGTAAAAGGCTGTTAAAGTCTTTCACCTTTCACTGTAGAAATCAACATGACATGTTAGTTCAACTACACCAGACAAAGTAGGCCCAACTACATGTTTGTTATGTCTGTAAGCGTGAGACTTAAAAGTTGAAAAGTTCAACTGCAATCTGGCAAAACACACTTAAAAGTTAAATTAGGTGTATTTTTATGAATCCTCATGTGCCTTACATATAATGCTATTGTGGCACAGTTATGACAGGGGAACATTGTTACTGCCTGATGGTAAGTTCCTTTTCATCAACAAACATGTATTAGTCTCGAACTGAGTTGCAATGTTAAGATTATGAAAGAAAAACCACAGCTGATGCAAAATGGTTTGACAAATCATATGCAGAGTTGGGAAAACTAACGTTAGGGTATATGAAGCCCACAGTGACAGAGAAATAAACAATGCATTTACAGAGTCCAGAAAGTCAATGTTTTCACAGCAATTTTCCGTCTTAAACGGAAAAATACAACCCTACTGTATAAGCCTTGAGGATTCAAGTGTCTCTTGTCCGAACTAGCTTAATTCCATTAACTCATTGTAAAACACACTTCACAAACAACACAACACAAACAAAATAAAACTCACCAAAACTATCTCTAAGTGATGTTCCAAAAATCCTATGGTTTGGTTGAAATAAATTGTTAACCACCGGGCAAGATATAATTATTCCAGTAGCCTAATGCTATTTTCCTGCTAGTTCCATCTGCCAATGTCTCTCATTAACAGGTGCTGCTCCTCAGATGCAGACATTCGGCTATATTAATGTTAACCAAGATTAACCAAGATTAAACAACAATAAAAAAAACCCCAAAGCCTAATATTGTTTCGGCTAGCTTATTCAAATCTAACCATCACTGATACATATAGCAAGACAAACTCC
Source organism: Miichthys miiuy (assembly GCA_036365135.1). Taxonomy (NCBI): domain Eukaryota; kingdom Metazoa; phylum Chordata; class Actinopteri; family Sciaenidae; genus Miichthys; species Miichthys miiuy. The sequence goes on along the minus strand of JAAROE010000150.1, from coordinate 32,229 downwards.
TGAGCATTAAATCAAACATTCTTGGCAATATAAATAAGATAGCCCACCCACAGGCAAATCAAATCAGATTTCAAATCAGATTTTATTTGTATAGCCCCAAAGTACGTCACAAAGTACATTTTCCTCTGAGGGCTTTACAATCTGTACAGGGAGTGACACCCTCTGTCCTTAGACCCTCGGTTCGAGTGAGGAAAAACTTGCCCACAAAAAACCCTTTTAACAGGGAAAAAAGGTGGAAGAAACCTCAGGAAGAGCCACAGAGGAGGGATCCCTCTCCCAGGACGGACAGACGTGCAATAGATGTCACGTGTACAGAACAAGTCAACACAAACATATTGTACAATTACAATGAATGATAAAATGATTACAGTAGCAGTGGAACCTGTGATAGAGATAGAGAGACACAGATGCACAGCAGCAGCAAATCATTAACTAACTATAAACTGTAATGGAGATATGGTAGCAATAATGACAGCAGCAATACATGCAGTGGACGCCGTGCAGGACCACAGCAGCAGCCACGATCCATGAGAACCTGCTGGACGAGAGAAAGAAAATAAGATTTTAATTAAGGTACCGTGTAATTTTGTAGATGGAAGACCAGAATGATGGTGATTAAGACCAATGATATGTAGCACATGCCTGCTAAATTGTGCATCCTGCTGTCCTCTTCTGAAAAATTTCCAAAAAATACTGTAGTTTCCTGTAATTTAAAACATCAGCATACTGTTTACAGCCTCTGTCCTGTTGCTCCAAGTTAAGAAGCCCACAATGCATTGCTAATTACAGTACTAAATTGTTAAACATGAAAACAGTATTTTAGTGTTGAAAATTGGCTGTAAATTTACAGCAATTGCTTACAGTGCAGAAGGATTTTAAATTCAGTAACTCTCTCTGACCAGCAGATGGAGCTGTCAGCTGTGGAACAGTAAAACAAACAGGAAGCTGACAAATTCTTCAACATCTGAGTCAGTTAGTGGACCTAATCATACTCACAGGCCAGAACCAGAACCTCCTGCTCTATTCAGAACCAGGTGAGGAAATATGACTGATCATGTGACAGGTGAAAGACCTGCTCTCAGTCTCACCTGGACAGTCTCATCTGGACAGTCTCACCTGCTCTCAGTCTCAGTTTCTGATTTGTCATACAGGAATTTCCCAGAAGTCATCAACAGTTCTCTAACTTCAAACAGGAAGTGAGATAACACTCTTCCAATGACATCATCACTTTCTCCACACACTCACACACACACACACACACACACACACACACACACACACACACACACACACACACACACACACACTTCCTCTGGTCTTGTGAGGACCCTGACTGACAGAATGACCCGGGCCTCACAAAGACAGACATCCTATCAGATTAACACTGGACTGCCCAAAGATTTCCCAGAAAGCATTGCTGCATCAGACCATCAAAGATCAGAGACTCCTGTGTCGAGGTTTATAAATGTACAGACAACAATGACAATGACAACAACGACAACAACAACAACAACAACACTTCACACTCAGACCTGCAGTAATAATGTTACTTATATTCCAGCGTGTGTGTGTGTATGTGTGTGTATCACAGGTCTCACAGTCTCACATCTCATCGTCATCTCAGAAATCAGAAATCAGAGCCAACATTAAACTGAGAGCAGCTTCTTGTTAAAACAACTCCGGGTTTGTGTAGGCGGAGGCGTGTTTGTACAGGTCCAGGATCAGATCCAGGAGAGGGAAAGTGTCAAAGCCTGCAGGCAAAGTGTGGACGTGAGCGACAAGATGTGAAGACTAAACCTTCACTTCCCGACAAGAAGACATGTTAATACAGCGAGGCTGAGATGATTTTCAGTCAGTCAATATACATACAGCAGATTCCTGGTACAACACCTGAGGCCTATCCAGAAATATGCTGTCCTACAGCTAAGATACTGTGCAGAACCCTCAAGCTCCCAGGCCTGTGTGTGTGTGTGTGTATGTATATATATATATATATATATATATATATATATATATATATATATATATATATATATATATATATATATATATATATATATATATATATATATATATATATATCCACCAGAGCTGTTGCCCGTGAATTGAATGTTCATTTCTCTACCATAAGCCGTCTCCAAGGCGTTTCAGAGAGTTTGGCAGTACATCCAACCGGCCTCACAACCCAGACCACATGTAACCACACCAGCCCAGTACCTCCACATCCAGCATGTTCACCTCCAAGATCGTCTGAGACCAGCCACTCGGACAGCTGCTGCAACAATCGGTTTGCATAACCAAAGAATTTCTGCACAAACTGTCAGAAACCGTCTCAGGGAAGCTCATCTGCATGCTTGTCGTCCTCATCGGGGTCTTGACCTGACTCCAGTTCGTCATCGTAACCGAATTAAGTGGGCAAATGCTCACATTCGATGGTGTCTGGCACGTTGGAGAGGTGTTCTCTTCACGGATGAATCCCAGTTTTCACTGTTTAGGGCAGACAGCGTGTGTGGCGTCGTGTGGGTGAGCGGTTTTCTCCCATGGTGGCGGTGGGGTTATGGTATGGGCAGGCGTATGTTACGGACGACAAACACAGGTGCATTTTATTGATGGCATTGTGAATGCACAGAGATACCGTGACGAGATCCTGAGGCCCATTGTTGTGCCATTCATCCACGACCATCACCTCATGTTGCAGCATGATAATGCACGGCCCCATGTTGCAAAGATCTGCACACAATTCCTGGAAGCTGAAAGCATCCCAGTTCTTGCATGGCCAGCATACTTACTGGACATGTCACCCACTGAGCATGTTTGGGATGCTCTGGATTGGCGTATACGACAGCGTGTTCCAGTTCCTGCCAATATACAGCAACTTGGCACACGTGAGGCAAATGGTGGTCGCACCAGATACTGACTGGTTTGCTGACCCCCCCAGACCCCCCCAATAAAACAAAACTGCACGTTTCAGAGTGGCCTTTTATTGTGGCCTGCCTAAGGCACACCTGTGCAATATTCATGCTGTCTAATCAGCATCTTGATATGCCACACCTGTGAGGTGGGATGGATTATCTCGGCAAAGGAGAAGTGCTCACTATCACAGATTTACACAGATTTGTGAACAATATTTGAGAGAAATGGTTATTTTGTGTATATAGAAAATGTTTTAGATCTTTGAGTCCAGCTAATGAAAAGTGGAAGCAAAAACAAAAGTGTTGCATTTATATTTTTGTTCAGTGTATATATAAATATATGTGTGTGTGTGTGTGTGTGTGTGTGTGTGTGTGTGTGTGAGATGAACTCTGTCGTTTGTCTGTCTGACATTTTGAAGGCGTTGGCCTCATCTTGGATTTGATTCAGAAAACTGTCCTGGTCCAAATCTACTTGATTCATTTCTAATGTATGTTACCGTTAATAGACGTCACCCTTCAGCCTCCCATACAGGCTAACCTCAAAGAAGGAAGCTTCTATGCTATGCTATCTGCTTCTTCACCCATCACCCAAAGACATTTACTGAACACTAACTTCCCATGTATATACTGCCTCATCTCAGTCTTGTGTCAGTCTTGGTACAGTCTGGTCTTGGTCATGTCTCAGTCTTGGTACAGTCTGGTCTTGGTCTTGTCTCAGTCTTGGTACAGTCTGGTCTTCAAATCAAATCAGATTTTATTTGTATAGCCCAAAGTCACAAAACACATTTGCCTCGGAGGGCTTTACAATCTGTACAGTGAGTGAGGAAAAACTTGCCCACAAAAAACCCTTTTAACAGGGAAAAAAGGTGGAAGAAACCTCAGGAAGAGCCACAGAGGAGGGATCCCTCTCCCAGGACGGACAGACGTGCAATAGATGTCATGTGTACAGAACAAATCAACACAAACATATTGTACAATTACAATGAATGATAAAATGACAATGAATTACAATGAATGATCAGTTCATTCAGTTTTGGTACAGTCTGGTCTTGGTCTTGTTTCAGTCTTTGTACAGTCTGGTCTTGGTCTTGTCTCATCTTGGTACAGTCTGGTCTTGGTCTTGTCTCAGTCTTGGTACAGTCTGGTCTTGGTTTTGTCTCAGTCTTGGTACAGTCTGGTTTGGTCTTGTGTCAGTCTTGGTACAGTCTGGTCTTAGTCTTGTCTCAGTCTTGGTCTTTTCTCAGTCTTGGTATAGTCTGGTCTTGGTGGTCTTGGCTGAATAGTACTGCTGCTGCGTCTCCATCAGGATCTCTGGATTTCCTCCCCCGAGGTTTTTCATCATTTGAGTTTTCCTTCGGTCTTCCCGTAATGTGCTGGTTTACTTAGAAGTTGGCAACTTGTCATATGACACAGAACTTTCCAAAAAATGTGGATTTCCTGTGAGCTCATTAAATGCTAATTACTGTTTATTACTTTGGTCCAGTTCATTTTTTTGTTACTGATTGCTGCTCAGTCCATGATGACTCACTCTTTGAAGCAGTGCCTGCTGGGAGTTGAGTGATTCACTGCATTGTACTTCATCTGAAGTTACTATCTGTGTCGAACTGGGGTCAAATTTCAGGAAATGACAACATCACAAACATTCCCAGAAATGACTCAGACGTCTTATAAAAGACGAAAAGTTCATATACTCACCATGTTTCAACACTTATTATACTTCATTAATCATTAAAGTCTTTATCTAACCTTTATCTAACCTTTATTTAACTAGGAAAGGTCCCATTTCTTGGCCAAACAGTCAGCAGCACAGACTGAGAACAAGTCACAAAACAAAACAGACAGAATTAAAACACAGCACACCCACAAAATAAAAGTTCGAACATCAGTTTAAACATCAACACAACAATCCTCCACATCTTCACAAACTGATTTAAAGTCTTTCAAATCATGGATCATGGAGTTTTATAACTTTCTGTAAAACATAACGTCCGCTAACAAAGATCTGAGTGACCAAATGACAAATAAAAGTCCCAGCAAGTATTTCTGACAAATATAAGTACACAGATATGAGCAGTCGAGAATTTCCATGTTTATGAAAGTACACATGTATATATATATATATATATATATATATCCTGCAGGTTTCTACGCTGGACCATCACCAGAGCGTGAATCTCACAGTGAGTCAATAACACCTTTGTTTGTCATTGAGTCTGAGAGAATAGCCTTATGACCAGTATTCGAGTTGTAAAATTAAACTGGGGATGGTGAAATTCTTCATTTATGTGACATATTTTCCAGCGGGGGGGTCTGGGGTCCTCCCAGAAAATTTTGTATTTCTTAGATGCAATTTCCTGCATTCTAGTCAATTTTAGGGTGACTTGCTAGCTCGCTGGCTGGCCACCACCGGGCGTATTTCTCCACGGCGGTGCGCCACGACTGGCTCTGGGTCGGCTTGGAAAGGCTCGGGGGCGAAGGTGGCTCACGGCTCCGGCCGCGAGCTTTACAGCGCCCTCCCTCCCGGACTTAGTGCTCGCTGCGTCCTCTCCGGGCTCGCCCCGGCGCGACTGTCGAATTGCAACTTATCGCAACTTTCGTCCCTCGCTCACGGTAACCTACTATCACATAGGTAATAGGCTGATTATCATAAAGCCCCCCTAAATGTCGAATGGTAATTCTGTTTCCAGTGTTAAATAGAAGTAATTTCCACATGCATTGATAAAATGCCACAAGGGATGGAAGAAGGGATGACCATTTTAGAAGAGGATGATTTTGGCCATTTTTCCCCAGGGGGGATGCCATCCCCCCCCTCATCCCCTCTCAACTCGAGTACTGCTTATGACTCATCAACACTTTCTCAGCTTTGTCTGACTCGGTGCTTTGTTACATTAAACAGGGAAAGTCCTGATCAGATTCACCAAGTTCTCGTTAAACTGTTGAGTCAATACTCAGATCAGATCTAACTCTTCTCTGACCCTTATAGGGTTCCCTTCAAAACTCCCACCCTTTCCTCAGATCAGTGAATCTGTTTTCAGATCAGGTCAAGTAGCTTTTAAAAAACACATTTAGTATTTTTAGAAGATAATAAAATTTGATTGACGACTTCTGTTACGAGAATTTTTCAAAAGGAAATTCTTGTACAAGAATAATAAATTCAACTTAAACTTTGATACTTTGAATCCAGTCTTCCTTATTCAAGAGTTCTTCTTGAATAAGGAATAAGAATTCTCGTAACAACTTCGTCCAGAACACATGGTGTACTGCAGTAACAGAGACAAGGATTTATTCGGCCTCTGCATCAGGTCTTTGTCTCTCATCTGATGAGGATCCAAGAGACAAGATGACACGTCCATTCCTGCAGGCCAAGTCCACTTCCTGTGGACTCCAGAAACATGCATGGAAAAAAGGGGTGTTCTGCTGGACTGGACCTCGTTCTTTCACTTTAAACTCATTTATCACGTGATGATGATCAGAGCACAGTGCAGATACAAGTTCACCAAAAGACATACAAATGACAGAGACACCATTCACCTGATTCATGTCAGTGTAGCCTCAACAGGAGTTAACAGAGAGACGTTACATCATGTTGATTTAAAATATTGACTTTAATTTGATCTGTTGAACATTAAATATGTTGTTACTGAAGTATTCATTAATTCACAGGAACAAATCATGTGACAAACAAATGATCTTTTGTTCATAAAGTTTATTCAGAGCATCATAAATAATGTGTCATAAATATAATATATAATAAAACCAGCCTCCATAGAACTGAAGAAGTGAGAGGAATATTTCAATTAAACATGTCACCGTTCAACATGAACATTCTTTAACATGTTAACAGTAAAGATCTTTAATGTGAAGAAAATTATACTGTAAAAAATCTGAAATTAAATTCAGACAGATGTTTAATTTTCTGTCAAACTGTTTAAAATAACTGATAATCAGATTACATCACACAGGCCTCGTTTATCTAAAGATTGAAACTTCTCCATCAGTTCAACATTACTCCATCAGTTCAGAAACTTCTCCATCAGTTCAACATTACTCCATCAGTTCAGAAACTTCTCCATCAGTTCAACATTACTCCATCAGTTCAAAACTTCTCCATCAGTTTAAAACATTACTCCATCAGTTCAGAAACTTCTCCATCAGTTCAACATTACTCCATCAGTTCAACATTACTCCATCAGTTCAGAAACTTCTCCATCAGTTCAACATTACTCCATCAGTTCAAAACTTCTCCATCAGTTCAAAACTTCTCCATCAGTTTAAAACATTACTCCATCAGTTCAGAAACTTCTCCATCAGTTCAACATTACTCCATCAGTTCAGAAACTTCTCCATCAGTTCAACATTACTCCATCAGTTCAGAAACTTCTCCATCAGTTCAACATTACTCCATCAGTTCAAAACTTCTCCATCAGTTCAAAACTTCTCCATCAGTTTAAAACATTACTCCATCAGTTCATAAACTTCTCCATCAGTTCAACATTACTCCATCAGTTCAGAAACTTCTCCATCAGTTCAACATTACTCCATCAGTTCAAAACTTCTCCATCAGTTCAAAACTTCTCCATCAGTTTAAAACATTACTTCATCAGTTCAGAAACTTCTCCATCAGTTCAACATTACTCCATCAGTTCAACATTACTCCATTGGTTCAGAAACTTCTCCATCAGTTCAACATTACTCCATCAGTTCAACATTACTCCATCGGTTCAGAAACTTCTCCATCAGTTCAACATTATTCCATCAGTTCAGAAACTTCTCCATCCGTTTAAAACATTACTCCATATGTTCAGAAACCTTTTGTCATACTTCAGTCCTGCTGGGTGCACAGTGTCCCGGCGAGCCAGTCCCAGTGGGTGAAGTAGGGGGCGTAGTTGTACTTGGACTTGAGGTGGTGGAGGTCATGGTGGCGCGCACCACCGTACAGCCCCAGCGGCACCAGGCGGTGGGTGGCCCACGGCAGGTCGTAGCCGCAGTGGTCCTCCACCGACAGCCAGATGTTGACCACAAAAAAGGCGAGCTCAGTGAGCGGGTGGCATCCCAGCATGATGGGGTTGGCGGCGGCAAAGAGGCCCAGACTGAGAGTCTCCCAGACCCCAGAGTATTCAGTGGTGAGGGCAGAGGTGGAGGTGTAGGTGTGGTGCACCTGGTGGAGGAGAAAAAAAACATGAGGCTGGAGCACAAACAACAGATTCTTTCTGACATGTCCATTACTGGTGAGTTCAGCTACCTTGTGGAAGTTGCGGTAGAGCCACGGTATTTTGTGGTGGAGCAGGTGCCAGGTGAAGCTCTGGAAGTCAAAGAGCAGCAGGCAAGCCAGTACCTGAGCCAGCAGGCATGGCATAGTTGGGGCTCCTCAGGCAGGTAGGCGGGCCTCAGGTACCAGTGCATCACTGTCAGTGGGAAGATGAAGACCAGGTGATTGTAGAATGTCAAGGCCAGGCAGCTCTGCATCAAGGCCCAACTCACAGAGCTCTGAGACTGCAGCTTGTACCTGTGCACCAGGGCCCACCTTGAGGACAACGAGTCCAGCAGCAGGAAGGGCAGACAGAAGGACAGGTAGACGGACAAGGAGAAGACAACAGGGAAGAAAGGTGAGTGCAGGAGGGACGAGTGTCCCCGGAGGAAGGTCCAAAAAGGTTGCAGCAGCATCCTGCATGAGTCTATGTGAACCTGGTCTATGTGAACCTGGTATATGTAAACCTAGTCTATGTAAACCTGGTCTGTGTTCAGAGTCTGAGCTCCGTCAGCCTCCAGACTGCTTTTATTAGCTCGGCCTCGCCCACCACTGACTCATGTCAGTCTGGACTCCTCCCATCAGGCCTTATAAGAACTCTTCCTGTCCTGCGCCTCAGACTCTCTTGTTTCATGTTTTATTAAAAGAAACTTTGTTTAATTTAATTGACTTCCTGTGTAGAGACAGGGTTAAGTTAAACTCACCGCCCCCTTTTCCTCTCTTTCTTCACAACAACTAATTAATCTCAGACAAACAAGTCCATTCAGTCTGCACACAGCTCTGTTCATGTTCTCATTTTTCAACATTTGATTTAAAACCAGAACAAGAACAGTTCAGAACAGGTTCTTCATGGAACCAGTCGGTTGGTCCACAAAGAACTTTAGTAAAAATGCTGATTTGTTTTTGCTGAAGTTGAGAACCGTTTATGGTTCCTTAAAGAACCGTGCTTTGATGGTTCATTGGTTGTTAATTAACGAAAGGTTCTTGGTGGACCTATAAACGGTTCTATAATAATAATAAGTCATTATGAAACACAGCTGACCCTCTTCTTCTGTGGTGAACTACTGACCCCTGCTGGATTTTATGGATATTACAGGCAATGTTAAATAGTTTTACTTTATCTATTTTTATTTTATTTATTTATAACCTTTATTTAACCAGATAAAAAACCCATTGAGATCAAGACCTCTTTCACAAGGGTGACCTGGCCAAGAAAGGCAGCAGCGCATGTCATAGTGGTCAAAAACAGACAAACAACAATAACACACAGGCAACATTTAAAATCATAAAAAAGCGAAAAAATAAGAAAACTAAAGTGCAAGAGTTAAAGCTAACAATTTAAGAGCATAGGCACTGTTCAAAAGATTTCCATTGTCTTTTTTTTAAGATAGAGCGGAATGCTTCCAGAGGAAGAAGTTCTGCAATTTTAAATTCTGATTGGAGGGCATTCCAAGCAGACGGGGCAGAGAAACTGAATGCTTTTTTTACCTGTTTCAGTTCTGACTCGAGGCGCAGCAAGATTCAGAATGTCATTTGAGTGTAGTTCATAACGGCTTTCGGTTCTCGAAGGAAAGTGCATAAAAAGTGGTAATGTCATTATGTCATATGTCAGTAATGTGATTATGTCTCTTTTTAAGCTCTCTGGACTTACTTGACAACATGTCAACTTTAAAACACAGAATTCTGACTTTAAAACTCAGATTTCTGACTTTTTTCTCAGATTTCTCACATTTTCTGACTTTAAAACTCAGATTTCTGATTTTAAAATTCAGATTTCTGATGTATTTTCTCAGATGTTAATAAATAAAAGTATTTTGAAAGCAATAGATTACTTTTAGAGTAATTGATTACTTTAGAAAATAATAGATTACTTTAAAATTCTGACTTTTTTCCTCAGACTTTTTTCCTCTAACTTTTTCTGAGTATAAAAGTTGGAATTCTGAGAAAAAAATTCAGATTTCTGAGAAAAAGTATTTTGAAAGTCATAGATTACTTTTGAGGTACTCTATTCCTTTAAAAGTAATTGATTACTTTCAAATACTTTTTTAATAAGTGATCTAAAGACAGTGGAGATGGTGGTGGACTTCAGGAAACACTTCATCACCCTCTGTGGAGTCTTTTTATTTTTATATTTAAAAATATATTTCACCATGTGCATACCTGTACATCTCCTTTATACTGACACCTTGTGGTCAACAACAATCTCTTTGAGGTTGAATACTGTAGCAGCGGAAAACACGTAATACCTGTCAACATTATAAATATATAAGTATATTTCATTTGTGCATAACACTTCAAAGACTTTTCAAAACATATAAAACATGAAGTTCATACAGTTCATACACAGTTCTTTAATCACATGTTCAGCTTGTCAGGCTTTCTGCTCTCTCTTGTAGATCTCTACTGCCGGTTCATCATCTGTGTTTGAAGTGTCTGTTGATGTGACAGTCTGTGGACTTCACCTTCATCAGCTCTTGTGAAGTCTCTGGTGTTTTAAAGAGACTGCAGCAATTGTGCCTGAACAAAGCTGAACAAAGACAATGATGGTGCACCTGCATCACTGAGTCCATCCTCACAGCCTCCATCACCATCTGCTGCCACCGCCAGGGACAAGGGCAGACTGACCCTCCACCCCAGTAATCCACCCCAAAGTAATCTATTACTTTTTAAAGTAATAGTTTACTATAAAAATACTTTTTCTCAGAAAAACGTCAGAATTTTAAAGTAATCTTACTTTCAAAAGTAATCTATTATATAAAAAGAGGAGGAAGAGGAGGAGGAAGACAAGGAGGACAAGGAACAAGAGGAGGAGGTGCGAGGAGTAGGCGGAGGAGAAAGAGGAGGTGGGAACGAAGAGGACAAGTATGAAGAGGATGAGGAAGAGGAGAAAGACGAGGAAGACAAAGAGGAGAAAGAAGAGGAGGAGGTAAAGGAAGACGAGGAGGAAGAAGAGAAGGAGGGAGAATAGGCGGAGGAGGAAGAGGAGGACGAAGAGGAATATGAAGAGGAGAAAGAGGAAGAAGAGGAGGAGGTGGAAGAGGAGAAAGAGGAAGAGGAGGAGGACGAGGACTAGGAGAAAGAGGAGGAGGAAGAAGAGGGGAACAGGAGGAGGAGGAGGAGGAAGAAGAGGAGGAGGACGATGAGAAAGAGGAGGAGAAGGAGGAAGAGGAGGGAGAGAAGGAAGACGAGGAGGAAGAGGGAGGGTTATGCATGACATGCAGAACCTGCAGCTGCTTCTCACAGCAGCAGTGGTTCAGACAGATGCTGAGAGATTAATTAAGAAAATCTTATTTTTAGATTAAAGCAGAAATCACGTGATGAAAATAAAAATGATACTTCCGGTGACTCTGATGACTGTTTAATGAAATAAATAAATAAACTGATGACCAGAACAGCGGCGCGTGGCAGGTCAGTGCCGCTGCTAGCCCTTTCTGTCTTTCAGGGTAAACCTCTGTGTTCTCTTCTTTCCGTGATTTCAAAGCGGACCTGAACGCATCACCAGACTTCACGTTCAGTTTCGTTTCTTTAAGTTTCTGATCAGACGGAGCAGCCCGACCCAAAACAACTCCAGCACCTCCATCAGCTTCACCTCCATCATCATCTTCACCTTCAGAATGAGGTCAGTTCAGTCAGCTGATTTGATCATTTGTACTCGACGTGAGGCTGAAACAAACTTTAAAATCAGAAACAGTCAAATGTTTTCACAGTGTACTTACGTCATCAAATCATGAAATTATATAATCAATAATTAATCATACAGAGTTCTGTCAGGATGACTGAACTGTCACTGACAAACAAAACTTACCAGAGAACCTTTGAAGAACCTTTAAAGAACCTTTATTTTGTGTATGGGAGGAGCCCTGAAAACTGGTTAGGTCTGTTTGTTTGTGACGTGTTCATGTCAGTGTAAGAACACTGAAACATATTTTTAGATTGAATTTTAGCGGATTTTATATTTTAAGTTTGATTCTATTGTTTTTGTTTCATTTTTATCCTTCATGTGTCGTTCAACATTTCACTGTTAACCTGCACAATGAATACACCTGAACACTGAAACATCCCTTTTACGCGCAGTGACCCAGGCAGTACCCTTCAGTCCAGGCTGCAGCGGCTGCAGAGTCACTTCACGTGGGATCTAAAGAAGGAAGACCTCGACCTGAAAAACCTGAGCACTCGACTCGAGGACCACCTGGACCTTCAGCTGGGAGAGCGGGGAGCGGTAGCTCGTTCCTACAGCTTCTTGGCTTATGTCAGGTACAGTTCAGGGATCAGCTGGGTCAGAGGGTTAGGGAACCTGGAAGGCTCTGTTCATTCAGGACTTCAGGGTTCACTCCAGGATCTCTGTCTCCTCAGGTACCTTCAGGATCAACGAGAAGAGGCGATGGACCTTCTCAGCCAATCAGAGAAGACAAACAGAGAGTGTTATGGTGAAGACTGCGAGCCGCGGCTCATTGTGACGTACGGAGACATGGCCTGGTTGAAATACCACACCGGAGACTACACACAGTCACATGGTTACTGCCAGAAGGTCGACGACATACTGGTATGAGTGCTTTAAAGCATGTGTTTAAAGCTCTATCTGGTGTGAAGTCACTGATCCAGTTAAGCTCCACCTGCCCGCCCTTCTCTTTACAGACGAAGTATCCCACCGGTTCCTCCACAGCTCTCCTCCCGGAGGTTTATGGAGAAAAAGGTTGGACCTACCTGAAGCTTCACAACCCCAAAGCCGTCGACTGTTTCCAGCAAGCTTTAGAGCTTCAGCCTGACAACAGCGAGTGGAACGCTGGCTGTGCCATCGCCCTGCACCGGAGAGAGATGGTCAGTTTTCTAAAACATGATGAAAGTCAACAAGATTCAAACCATCAAATCCCAACGCTCACTGCCTGTTTCTGAGATGGTTTTCATTAAAGCTGGGAGATAATTTGTAGTCCAGGAACTGAACTCAATAAACTGACTGAAGTCTCATTTGCAGAAGGTTTTAGAAACGTTGAAGGAAGGTGAGGAGTCACCGGCCGTCAAGCAGCTTTATCGAGCCCTGGAGGTCAACCCTGATGATGGTGTTCTGCTGTCGATACTGGCTCTGAAGCTGCTCAAGGAGAAACCCCAAGAGGCTGAACGGCTGGTAGAGAGCACTGAAGATAGGTCCTGATAACCCTCATGTCACGCGCTACGTCGCAAAATATCTTCGCATCAAGGTCGGTCTGAATGACTCTCAGTACTTATGATGCAGCAGGGTGAACAAAGAAGTCATGGACTGACTAACCACGTGTCTTCTTTTTGAATGTCTTTCCTTTAGGATGAGGACGAGTGGTCCATCGAACTGCTGCAACGAGCACTAAAGAGGACGAGTCAGTCGGCTTTTATCCACCACCAGCTGTTCGTTTGTTACAGGAAGAAGAAGAACGCTGAGCAGAGCAAGCCCTTCAACAAACACAGTACGCTCACAACAAACTGAAGGTGTCTGTATGAAAGTCTTCGTCTGAAGGTGTTTGTATGTTTGTATTTGAATAACATTTAACATCCTATAAACTAAGCATAACATACTACAAATGATTTAAAAAGCTATATCACATATAGCTTACAAAATGCCATGTCAATGTATATTAGAAGTTGTTTAAGTTAGCATACAGTACAGTAATAAAAAATTCCAGTCAGGACGTCTGTGTGAATTTGCACTTGTGTTGCAAACACAAACCAGACTAGGCTGCCTATGGGTGAAATTAGTTGCATGACATGATGTCAATTCTAATAGTTGCTAGTTCAGCAAAAATAAATACGACCAAATACAGTCATCTTCTGTGGCTAATACCAACATATTAGCACGAGGCTAATAAATAGCCTATAGCCTGCTGTCACTCAGTCGCTCATAGAAATCTGCATACCTTTATCTTTGGCCCGTTTCTCCTCTTCTTCTGTTCTTCTTTCTCTGAACTGGGCACCTGATGGCTTCTTTGGTCTTTTACTTGGTCCATGATGAAGACTCACATCATTAACCACTATACCTTTGCCAACACCGTCGGTTCGCCCGTCAATCAACCGGTGTCACATGAGGTCATGACTGAACAGATTTTTTTTTTTTTTTCTCTTCATTTTTCACATAACCCAATTAATTAGTAGGTAGGTATATGGGTCTATGTTAATTCCAGGAATGAAATACAATTTATTTGGAAGCAGTATGTGTTGTGGCCTGAGATCAGTCTATCCTCCGCCCCTCCCCTCGCCTCTTCTGATACACACACAACCTGTATGACTCTCAGCAGTAAGTTGACGTGACAATGAGGGCGCCCACTCCACTAACGTGACGTGGAAATGAGCGGTATAGAAAACTGGCGGGGGTTTTTTTCGTTTTTTTTCAGGCGCCGTGCGCTCACATAGATTGCGCCCTGGGCGTCGCCCACATTGCCCATAGCAAAAAACGGCCCTGTCTGAAGGTGTCCGTCTGAAGGTATTTGTCTGAAGGTGTCCGTCTAAAGGTGTTTTGATATTTCACACTGTGACACCAAGCTAACTCTGTTCTGCTGGGTTCCTCCAGAGGTGAAGCAGTGGAGGCGTCTGTGCATTCAACACCTGGAGGAAGCAGTCAACATAAAACCTTCATTTGACCTCGCCATCATTGAGCTGGCAGTTCTGTACGGAGAGGACAACAATCTGATCAGGTGACTTCACCTGTTCATTCATCTGTCCTTTCCTTTGCGTGTCTTCATTTGTTCGTCTGTCTGTTTGTCTATTTGTTGTCTTCATTCAGTCTTTGTGTCTCAGGGCGGATCAGTTTTTCCAGCAGGGTTTAAAAACTCTCTCTGAGACGGACCAGAGCTTTCGTCAAGTGTTCCACCATCGTTACGCTGAATTTTACTACTACCACAAGAAAGACGAGGTGGGGGCCATCACGCACTACACTGAGGTGAGATCAGCTTCATCACAGCTGCAGTACAAATGATGTGATGATGAGCTGATCGATGATCTGATTAAACAGGCACTGAAGTTAACTTCAAAGACGTGGGAGTGGAGACAGTGTGTCAAGGTGAGCATCAGGTAAACTGCTGATGTGTTTGTATGAGGAGAATTTGTCATTTACAACCAAACATACTGTCACTCTTCTTCTCAGATGTCAGCAGGGCTGCATTAGGTCAGGCTAAGAGCACCCTCTGCTGCTCCACAAGGCAAACTGCTTCAAACATGATACTCGACTGTTTTAACCTGATGTTAAACATGCTGAATGTGTTGGTTCTCCTTCAGAAGTTGAAGCAGATCGCAGAGCGGCGTCTCTCAGGCGACGAGGACGATGACAAGGCGTTCGCTCTGTTGGGTCTGGTGGCCAAAGCTGAAGGCGATAAGAAGATGGCCATGGAGTTTTATCAGAAAGCTCTGGACTGTAAAGACGAAGAGTTGTACCTGTCTGCACTCTTCGAGCTGCGCCTGGAGCTGCAGTGATGGGCAATGAGGCCAGTCCAGGTCGGCTGGAGGGGGGAAGGTGGCGGCACCGGGATGGTCCAAGACCGGCAACAGACCACACCCAGTCTACATTTATTGTTCCCACACTACAGCCAACAACTCACAGCCAGTCCTGATTACACAAGGTGCTTATTAAATATGACTGAATGCATACATTTATATGTTCTCGTGTAGTTTAGAGCTGACTGTAGATCTGTTTGTTTCTTTTTATTTTTTAACTGTGAACTGTGTTTATCTTTATGTTTGATTTGATTAAAAAAACTAACAAAACAAACATAATAATAAAAAAAAAAACTTTAATTCAACAGGAAGTTAAATTTTCAGAATAAAAAACCAAAACCATCTGATTCACGCCTCCACCTGACGTTTACGCTTTTATTTTGAAGGCTACAATATTTTTACAGAATGTGAGAGTGTCAGTGTTCAGTGTGCCTTTGTGTGTGTTGTGTTAAAGTCAAGCTCCGCCTCCTCGATGGCGGTCATGGCACTCTCTGCTCGTCTCTGCAGCTCGACGTCGAGCAGCGTGGCTCCACCCACAAAACGATCCTGGAACATGAAAAAGAAAAAAAAAACTTTATTGACAAATCAGCTGATTGATGAATAATTAATGAATAATTAATGAGTTCAACATTAAAAACACTGAAGGTGCGTTTGGTTTGTGTACCTTCTTCTTGGTGCCGGGCAGAGCGACAGGGGGGTTAAAGGTCAAGTCTTTGACACTGTACACGTTAAAGAGCTCCGCCGGAGACCTGGACAGGAAGGGGACACACGGACACACCTGAGTATGAACAAGGACGTCCCGCAAATCAAAACAAAGGCTCCTGAAGTTTCAGCATCACATGGCGTGTGTAAGAACCCACAGGACAGACAGGAAGTGAGGACGGACACGGGTAGAAACGGAGCACTCTGACTGGAGCGTCCATGTGTTCGTACCTGCGGCTGAGGTCCACGCCGAGCGCCGCCGATCCTTCACTGGGCGCGCCCAGACAGAGGTGGACTGCCAAGCACCGTACGACCGGGTGGTAATGTCTCTGTGGACACACACACACACACACACACATTACTTGTACTGTACTAGTCCTGGTACTCGTAGAGCATGTACCGGTTTGTGTAGAGCGTAGTACATGTAGAGCATGTAGAGCGTGTACCGGTACGTGTAGAGCGTGTAGTACATGTAGAGCATGTGAGCGTGTAGAGTGTGTACCGGTACCTGTAGAGCGTAGTGCGTGTAGAGCGTGTACTGCACCTGTAGAGTGTGTAGTTCCCATAATGCCGTGTTCTGAGCGTTGCAGTGTTCAGGTTCGTCTAACTCTGGCAGGTAGAAGCCGCTGCCCTGAACCTCGTTATCCAACAGGAAGTCACACTTAGGGAACGCCTGACACACACACACGACACCCCACACACAAAGTGGTTTACTTGTGTTTGTTGCCATGAACACCTCACCTGCCGCTATGGGCAGGTCTGCACCATACAAAGTGTTTTAGCATGGTCCTAACTACATGTTAGCATATAGTTATGTTGCTGCCACGTGGCTATGTGTGTTAGCATGTGGCTAAGTGTGTTAGCATGTTGCTAAGTTTGCCAGCACAAACACTCACATGCATTGTGGATCTGTTGGCGGCATGGTCTGCACCATACAAAGTGTTTTAGCATGGTCCTAACTACATGTTAGCATATAGTTATGTTGCTGCCACGTGGCTATGTGTGTTAGCATGTGGCTAAGTGTCTTAGTATGTTGCTAAGTTTGCCAGCACAAACACTCACATGCATTGTGGATCTGTTGGCGGCATGGTCTGCACCATACAAAGTGTTTTAGCATGGTCCTAACTACATGTTAGCATATAGTTATGTTGCTGCCATGTGGCTATGTGTGTTAGCATGTTGCTAAGTTTGCCAGCAGAAACACTCACATGCATTGTGGATCTGTTGGCAGCGAGGAGTCCCACAGTGGCGTTGGGCAACACGTGCAGACTGAGCGTGCTCAGTCGTTTGACGAACGCCATCGCCCTCTGCAGGGTCACCTGCTTCTTACGGCGGGTCAACATGGCGTCCAGGCACCGCAGCACGATGAGGATGTCATCATTGTACATCCCTGAAACAGAAAGCAGTCATGTGATCTATGTCATCATTAAAGTTGGATTCTTCACGCTAAAGAGTAGAGCGACTGTAGAGTGACTGTAGTGTGACTGTAGAGTGACTGTGGAGTGACAATAGTGACTGTAGAGTGACAGTAGAGTGACTGTAAAGCGACTGTGGAGTGACAGTAGAATGACTGTGGAGTGACAGTAGTGACTGTAGAGTGACAGTAAAGTGACAGTAGTGACTGTAGAACGACTGTACTCTAGACTGTACTCCACATACAGAAACACACACACACACACACCTTGTCCTGATAGGACTGTATAGTAGGATAGGATAGTGACTGTAGAGTGACAGCAGAGTGACTGTAAAGCAACTGTAAAGTGAATGTAGAGTGACTGTAAAGTGACTGTAAAGTGACAGTACAGTTACTATGGAGTGACAGTAGAATGACTGTGGAGTGAAAGTAGAATGACTGTAGAGTGAAAGTAGAGTGACTGTAGAGTGAAAGTAGAGTGACTGTAAAACGACTGTAGAGTGACTGTAAAACGACCTTAAAGCGACAGTAGAGTGATTGTAAAGCGACTGTAGAGCGACTGTAGAGTGACTGTAAAGCGACTGTAAAGTGACAGTAGAGTGACTGTAGAGTGACAGTAGAATGATTGTGGATTGTGTAGTGACAGTAGAGTGAAAGAGTGACTGTAGAGTGACTGTAAAGCGACTGTAGAGTGACTGTAAAGACGAGTGACAGTAGAATGACTGTGGAGTGACAGTAGTGTGACAGCAGTGACAGCAGAGTGACAGTAGTGACTGTAGATTGACTGTAAAGCGACTGTAGAGTGACACTAGAATGACTGTGGAGTGACAGTGACAGTAGTGACAGTAGAGTGACTGTAAGCGACTGTAGAGTGACTGTAAAGTGACTGTAGTGTGACAGTAGAGTGACTGTAAAGCGACTGTAGAGTGAATGTAGTGACTGTAAAGCGACTGTAGAGTGACTGTAAAGTGAC
Organism: Miichthys miiuy; assembly: GCA_036365135.1. Taxonomy (NCBI): domain Eukaryota; kingdom Metazoa; phylum Chordata; class Actinopteri; family Sciaenidae; genus Miichthys; species Miichthys miiuy. The sequence goes on along the minus strand of JAAROE010000150.1, from coordinate 13,528 downwards.
TGTAGAGTGACAGTAGAGTGACTGTAAAGCGACTGTAGAGTAAATGTAGAGTGACTGTAAAGTGACAGTACAGTGACTATGGAGTGACAGTAGAATGACTGGAGTGACAGTAGAATGACTGGAGTGACAGTAGAGTGACAGTAGTGACTGTAGAGTGACAGCAGAGTGACTGTAAAGCAACTGTAGAGTGAATGTAGAGTGACTGTAAAGTGACAGTACAGTTACTATGGAGTGACAGTAGAATGACTGGAGTGAAAGTAGAGTGACTGTAAAACAACTGTAGAGTGACAGTAGAGTGACTGTAAAGCGGCTGTAGAGTGACAGTAGTTTCTGACCTGCGTGCAGCCTTGGCAGCATTTTGTAGAGTTGAGAATAAAAGTTGAGTGGTCGATGTTCAGAACGTCACCTGTTACAAACAGGAAGTAACTTGGGTTTGATACAATTCAATTCAATTTTATTTATATAGCACCATATCATAAAAATTATCTTGTTGTATACATATTTTATTTTTGATAGACCTCACTGTTTATACTGTAAATTCTGTCTATATTGCCATATTGATATTTATACTGATAATTCTGTTTATACTGTGCCATACTACCATACTGATACTGGTAGACTGTTGTTTCTGTTTATACAGTTCATTCTGTTCATACCGCCACATTTGCCATATTTATATCTTCCAGATTTGCCACTGTCTTTTCTTGGAAGTCTTTCAGCTTGTATATATTTTTTATATTAAAATCTTTTACTTATATTTTCATATTTATTGCTGTTTGCAACGGGGATAAGAGGGAAACGCAATTTCAATCCTCTGTATGTCCTGTACATATGGCAGCATTGATAATAAAGTTGACTTGACTTGATCTCATGACACTTTTCATGCAGAGCAGGTCTAGACCGTACTCTCCACATACAGAAACACACACACACACACACACACGCGCGCACACACCTTGTCCTGATAGGATGGTAAAGACCGTCTGGATGCAGTGCAGACTCTCCCGATTGGTCAGATCCTGCAGAGATCACATGACTCGATCAGTTTGTGTAAAGCCAGGTACACAGGTAGACTCTCAGGGTTTAGTCTCAGACTTTAGTCTCAGTCTCAGAGACTTTTCAGGCTGACTGTGGAGGTTAGACTGATCTGAGCGTCTGATTGGCCGCAGTGTGACGCGGGTCAGGTGATGGAAACACCTGAGGTTTGTTTTAGTGTCACTACCCAGCATGCTCAGGGGAGCAGGGTCAAGGTCAATACTCACTTCTGATTGGATGAGGCTCTGCAGCACGTTGAGCAGATCGTCAAAGAACTCCAGGTTGATCAGGTGAGCGAAACTGAAAGGAAGTGACATCAAAGTCAACACGACATCACAGCCACAGTGTGTGTGTGTGTGTGTGTGTGTGTGTCTTTGTCTGTGTGTGTATCTCACTTGGCCAGTCCCTCGAGCACTGCAGGAAGAAGCTCAGATTTCTGAGCTTTCTTTAAGATCCTGAAGTAAACTAGGAAGACGATGTTCAGAGTCTCTGTGTGCTGAGGAGGAGGAGGAGGAGGAAGAGGAGGAGTTTAGTTAATCTGCTGACTCATGGCATGGAGTCATGTTTTGTCTCTTTTTGTTGACTCACCACTTTGAGTTTTTTCTCTTTGCTCTCTGAAGCTTCGGCCTCCAACAACTCTTTATCCAGCTTCTCCTCCGCCTTCTTCCACTGTACATGACATCATCACATCACACAACATTGTCACATCACATGACATCATGGCATCATCACATGACATTGTCACATGACATTGTCACATCACACAACATCGTCACTTCACACGACATCATGGCATCATCACATGACATCATCACATCACACAACATTGTCACATCACATGACAGCATCACATCACATCACATGACATCATCACATCACACAACATTGTCACATCACATGACATCGCACATCACACAACATCATGACATCATGGCATCATCACATGACATTGTCACATTACATGACATCATCACATCACACGACATCATGACATCATGGCATCATGACATCGCCACATCACCACATCGCCACATCATGACATCGCACACATCACACGACATCGCCACATCACATGACACGACATCGCCACATCACATGACATCATGACATCATCACACAACATCGCCACATCACGACAGCATCACATCACATCACGACATCATCACACAACATTGTCACATCACACGACGTCATGGCATTTACCTTCCTCTGCATCCTTGACAGATTCTTCTTCTTCTCTTTGTTGTTCATGAACTTCTTCTTTGGTGCCGTCCTCCAGGTCCTTCTTCACTCCACCTCTTTGATCCTCAGACTGAGCAGGGTCCTCAGCACCTGAGGGGGCAGCTCAGTATGTGACATCACAGCTGTCATCAATCACTGTGTGTGAGGTCAGAGTACGTTTGATTTGTTACCTCAGGTCGGACGTTGTAGTTGAGGCTCTTGAGGCGGAGATGACTCGCACGTCGCCAAAGCCCCGCCCATTTTGTCCTGCTGGAAGAGCTTCCTGAACGCATCACAACACATACCTGACACCTGTAACACAGACACCTGAACACATCACAACACATACCTGACACCTGTAACACACACACCTGAACACATCACAACACAAACCTGACACCTGAATGCATCACACAGTTACCTGAGTGACCTGAGTTGCGTACAGAGTGCAACAGTCTCACCTTCTTGGCGGGGTCGTTCATCAGCGACGAGGGACGATGATGTTGTTGAAGTTGAAGTGTGGCAGAGCGAGCAGCAGCTCACACAGACAACGCACGGCGACTTCAGCGAGGCCGCGGTACGACTGGAAACCCACCGACTGACTGCGCTTCTTCTTCTTCTGCTTCCAGTCTGCACACAGAGTGTGAGTGAGAGTGTGAGTGTGTGTGTGAGTGAGAGTGTGAGTGTGTGTGTGAGTGTGTGTGCACCTTTGATAGTCTGCTCCAGGTCCTCCAGGTAGAACTTGTACTGACTGATCAAACCTTCTTCAAACTCTCTGAGCTGCTGCGTCTCCTTCTTCACCTGCAGACAGACACAGACAGTTACAGACAGTTATAGACAGACAGTTACAGACAGACAGTTACAGACAGACAGACAGTTACAGACAGACAGACAGACAGTTACAGACAGTTATAGACAGACAGACAGTTACAGACAGACAGTTATAGACAGACAGATAATTACAGACAGACAGTTACACACAGATAGTTACAGACAGACAGTTACAGACAGTTACAGACAGTTATAGACAGACAGTTACAGACAGACAGTTACAGACAGACAGACAGTTACAGACAGTTACAGACAGACAGACAGTTACAGACAGACAGACAGACAGTTACAGACAGTATAGACAGACAGACAGTTACAGACAGACAGTTATAGCAGTTACAGACAGACAGTTACAGACGACAGTTATAGACAGTTATAGACAGACGATAATACAGACAGACAGTTACACACGATAGTTACAGACAGACAGTTACAGACAGTTATAGACAGACAGACAGTTACAGACAGACAGTTATAGACAGTTATAGACAGACAGACAGTTACAGACAGACAGTTATAGACAGTTACAGACGACAGTTACAGACAGACAGTTATAGACAGTTATAGACAGACAGATAATTACAGACGACAGTTACACAGATAGAGTTTACAGACGAGTTACAGACAGTTATAGACAGACAGACAGTTACAGACAGACAGTTATAGACAGTTATAGACAGACAGACAGTTACAGACAGACAGTTATAGACAGTTACAGACAGACAGTTACAGACAGACAGTTATAGACAGACAGATAATTACAGACAGACAGTTACAGACAGATAGTTACAGACAGACAGTTATAGACAGTTATAGACAGACAGATAATTACAGACAGACAGTTACAGACAGACAGACAGTTACAGACAGTTATAGACAGACAGACAGTTACAGACAGACAGTTATAGACAGTTACAGACAGACAGTTACAGACAGACAGTTATAGACAGTTATAGACAGACAGATAATTACAGACAGACAGTTACAGACAGATAGTTACAGACAGACAGTTTCAGGTCGACTGGACTGTCTGATACAGGTGAGCGGTCGAACACGTGTTGTTACCTTGGCGGCCTTCTCTACGGCGGTCAGCGGTCGTATCCTGTAGGAGGGGGCGATGTCTTTAAAGATCTCCATCAGTGACACCATCACCAGCTTCCTGACCGTCACCGCCACACTCGGGTCAGACTCCATCAGCATGCCACGCAGCTCCTTCAAACGCTTTATCTGCGCGCGCGCACACACACACACACACACACACACACACACACACACACACACTGTTTAGAACAGTATCACCTCCGTCAGGTGTGTGTGGTGTCAGGTCAGCCTCCGTCCTTACGTTGCTGTGCAGGGTCAGACACGATGGCTGATCCCAGGCTGGCGATCGTCGTCTCTTCTCATCTACCGTGTGAACTCTGAGCTGCTCTCTGCTCTGCTGTCAGAGCTGCACCGCTCTGTAGCACCCCCTCTGCTCAGGAGGACACATCACATGACATAACACACAAACTGTGATGTCACACAAACTGTGATGTCACAGGATCAAAGGTCACCGTACCGTTTTCAAACTCGTCCAGCTCCTCGGCGGAGTCTTCCTCCTCCTCTTCCTCTGGCTGCGTTTTGACCACTACGAACAGACAGACAACGAGCCACGCTTCTTACTGAGACTGGACTAAGACTGTATGGAGACTGGACTAAGACTGGATGGAGACTCGTACCTCTCTCCACGCTCTGGAGACAGCCTGTCTTGTCTTTGATTGGCAGCAGGTGGATTACTTCCTTCTCCTCCGTCCTCGCCATCTTCCGTGGAACCTTCTCGTAGCTCTGCACCACCTCGGAGCTCCGCTTCTTACTGCCGTGCACCGGCCCGCTGAGACACCCCGCCACATGAAACAAACACACCTCAGTCACGTCTTAAAGCTACAGTTACAACAACATCATCATCGCTGGGGTGTGTTTGAGTTGGCGTTACCATGACGACAGGTCTCTGGTGATGAAGGAGGCATGTCGAGCCATGGCGGTCATCTGCCGCAGGTCGTCGTCCTCCATCATGTCCGTCGGCAGACTCTCCAGGAACTCCTCATCGTCCTCCTCCTCTGTCGTGACACAATGCATGATGGGAGGAGGACAGGTGAGCAGTGCATGATGGGAGAAGGACAGGTGAGGACAGGTGAGCAGTGCATGATGGGAGGACATGTTAAAGATGACATCATGAGCTCATCGGTCTGTCCAATCAGATCGCCTGAACGCGTCTGATCTGAACAGCCAATCAGCAGCCTGGTTTTCTCACGGGTCTCTTCCTGTCGCGTCTCCAGTGGCGCGGCGTCCTGATGGCAGTCCTTGACCGCCTGCCTCAGCTTCTTCTGCTCTTTGCGCTGCTTGGCGACGTTCTGCTGCTTCAGCTGACGGTTCTTCAGTTTGTTCTCCAGCTTCACGCCGCTTGTCTTCAACAGGCGGGCGTCGGGCGCCGCTTCTTTGACCGTGGCTGGAGGAAACAGGAAGTAAACAAGAGTTTGTCTTCAGATCTCCAAATTAAAACAAAAGGTTCAGTTTGACTTTTGTTTTTAAAGTGTCAGTAAAATGTTTTTTAATATTTTTGATAGCTTATAGTTAGTGCTGGACTACATTTCCCATGATGCACTGGGCTCTTCTCATGTTACTAACTCATCAGGTTCAGGTCCACCACATTTATATTATTATTATCATTATTATTAATAATTGAGTGTGCCTGAAAGAGCACACTATATACTATTTTTTTTGTAGCTACTCTTCCCGCAGTTTTTGTCGCACATACACAAAAAAGGTATCAAAACGTGCGGCTCGGCTTGGTAGAATGTTCGCGAGCTACAGTTGGTGACATCATCGCTAGAGTGGAGAGGGAGAGAAGAAACTGTCAAAAAATTAATTTGTAAACTGCTCTCGAGGCCACAAATTTCACTCTACAGAAATAATTTATACATAGAAACGTAGGAAAGTTTGTGGTGGTTGCAGTGATAACACTGCTGAAGCTGTCACACTTATGGTTTTGGCGTGGGACACAAAGATGCACCAGCAACACCCATCTACAGCCTCATAGACTGCCATGTTAAAAAGGCGGGAACATTTCTGGAAGAAAGCAGAAGTAACGTTTCTTTGAATCGCTCTAAAGGTCACATTTCTTCATTTTACTGACACAAAATACCTGTAGACGATCAGGAAGAGCTCAAGATGCTCAAGGTGAAGCCGGTTCAATGATTGGAAATACGGTTTGGCTAGAAATCCTTCCTGTTCGAGGGGTACTTTCAGTGTTTCTCTCTCTCTCTCTCTCTCTCAGCGGTGTCAAATGTCACATGCTGTTGATTGCTCTGCTCTGATTGGTGGGCTCCACCTGGCCCCTCTCACAGACACGCACACACAAGCACACACACACGCTGACAGCTATATAATATATAGGGGAGACGGGGCTGGAGTCAGGCACACTCAACATTTATTTAGAAATTTTCTAGTTATTGTTACCATATCTCCATTACAGTTTATAGTTAGTTTATAGTTAATTAATGATTTGCTGCTGCTGTGCATCTGTGTCTTTCTATCTCTATCACAGGTTCCACTGCTACTGTAATCATTTATCATTCATTGTAATTCATTGTCATTTTATCATTCATTGTAATTGTACAATATGTTTGTGTTGATTTGTTCTGTACACGTGACATCTATTGCACGTCTGTCCGTCCTGAGAGAGGGATCCCTCCTCTGTGGCTCTTCCTGAGGTTTCTTCCACCTTTTTCCTGTTAAAAGGGTTTTTGTGGGCAAGTTTTCCTCACTCGAACCGAGGGTCTAAGGACAGAGGTGTCACTCCTGTACAGATTGTAAAGCCCTCAGAGGCAAATGTCCTTTGTGACTTTGGACTATACAAATAAAATCTGATTTGATGTCCAGCTGTTGGTAGTGTTGGAGAGCTGTGTCAATGAAACTGAATGAAGAGAACACTGAGAGAACATTAGGAGAACATTAGGAGAACATAGAGAGCATTAGGAGAACATGAGAACATAGAGAGAACATTAGGAGAACATGAGAAGATAGAGAGAACATTAGGAGAACATGAGGAGAACATTAGGAGAACATAGAGAGGCATTAGGAGAACATGAGAAGAACATTAGGAGAACATAGAGAGAACATGAGGAGAACATAGAGAGAACATTGAGAGAACGTGAGGAGGACATGAGGAGAACATAGAGAACATTAGGAGAACATGAGTTCTCATGTTTAACTTCATTTCCCGGCGTCCCTCTGTGACTCACCGGACCCATGGCGGCACAAAGTCTCCGTCTGTCTGCGGAGATTCAGGCCGAGCTCTGATGAACCCTCCTCGGTGTGCGTGTTGAAGAGAGTCGGTATGTTTTGGTAGAGAACTTCTTTCACACGCGTGTTGATCCGAACATGGACACGGAAACACTAACCCGGACTGCTGTCCTAAACACAGCACAGCGCCCCCAGCGGCGGGAGGTCAGAGGACATGAAACAAACCCACACCGACATATGACGTCATAAACATCATAGCTATATTCATGTATAATTTTATAGAGAAGACGAGTCTGTGTGACGTTATTAAAACTGTACAACAACAACACAAAGGTTTATTTTAAATATTTAAATATTCATCAGATTGTGTTTTTATTCACAAACAAAGAAGTTTATTCATTTATTTCATGAGTCTAAAGTGCGGTCCAATAGTCAACAAAATGAGCTCCTAAGTCCTTTCTAACCACTTTTCCTAAACACCTTTCTAACCACTTTTCCTTGACCTCGATGGAAAACTTCACGAGAGTCATGAGGAAAGATGTGAAGGAGAGGTGATAAGGAGTTAGACAAGACGACTGCTCTTACACTAGACTACGTCATGAAGCGGCGGTGAATGTTATTGCGTGATCTGTGGTAAAACTACAAAGTCCAGAAGATGGACTACACGCTCATCTGAGATCCTTCCTAGATACTCCCTGCGCTCTGACCGTGTTGTTTCATGCAGGAAATATAAGCGTGGACAACCCGGTGACAAATGTGACATCATCATCAACGTCAGAGTTCAAATAATAATGAATATTGTCCACCTGTCACAGAAGGCAGATGAAGTGTTTGTTAGCTGGTATGGTCGCTCACCCTCCTGTTCACTCATAGAAACATATTAGCAAGTTATGGCAAAGATATATGATGAATCGGCAACGGGAACTTCATGATGATCTGCAGGACGCTGGATGGCACAGTTCCAAACAGTTTGTACTCTGTGTGTGAACGCAGCTCCACAGTCAACAACAGTGTTACATCACGTCAACACGTATGTTCATATTCACACGCTCTCTGCTGCAGGCTGCATCACACTGTTTAAATACACTGATGGTTTTAATGACTGAACGCTGCCTCCATTTTAAGGAACTGTGGGACAGCATCACCTCCTTTCCTTTCCTAAAGGATGGTCCGGTGTATCCTTTGCTAAAGGAGATAATAAAGGAAGCATTGAAGCTCCTTTCCATAACAGTTAGAGGATTCAAACAGCTCTTATCATGACGGACACGTTAACACTTCAGTGAGGAATCTTCATGAACAGAACAGACTATTGGACCAGACCCAAAGTTTGAGGAAACAGGAAGTGTCAGGAAGAAACAGGAAGTGTCACTCTGTGAAAAAGGCACAGTTTAAAATTCAAACCTGTTTAATTTATTTTAAGATTTAAAGTTCTGATCTGATCCGGTTTAAACAAGAGGTCAAGTCTGAACTTTTCCTTCCAGAACCAACATAACAGTGAGGTCCGGTTCAGTCCACACAGGTTCTGGTTAGTTTGGATCCACATGATGAAACTCAGGTTGACCTGAAGTCCAAAACATGAAGAACCAGAACCAGAGAACAGACTGTGGATCAGCAGCCGGTCTGCTCCAAAAGAACCTGAGAGACAGAAACAAAGGTTACCTGAACGTTCACTGAACGTTCTCTCATGCTTTTATTTTCCAAATCTGTCAGCTGACTCACCTGACTCCACTTCCTGTTCCCGCTCAGCATGACCGACGCCGAGATGCAAGAGAACAGCCTATCAGAGAGCAGCTCCTCATCAGGGAGGCGGGACAGGAACTGAGCTGCAAGTGGACCGGCAGAAAAGAACCGGCTTAGTAACAGAACCTCCACCGGATCTACTGATTCATGTATACTGAGGGAGGACGATCCAGACCAGGTCGCCTCAGACAGGTCTAGGTCCAGTCACAGGTGACTCGACAGACGTCTCAAATTTTAACAAACTGAGATGAGTCCAGGTCAACTGAGACAAGTCCACGTCCACCTGAGACGAGTCCACATCACCTAAGACGTGTCCACGTCACGAGACGATTCCAGGTCACCTGTGATGAGTTCACATCACCCGAGACAAGCCCAGGTCAACTGAGACAGGTTCACGTCACCCGAGACGAGTCCATATCACCTGAGACGTGTCCACGTCACCTGAGACGAGTCCACGTCACCTAAGAGCGTGTCCACGTCACCGAGGCAGTCCAGGTCACCGAGACGAGTCCAGGTCACCTCAGACGAGTCCAGGTCACCTCAGACGAGTCCAGGTCACCAGAGAGTCCAGGTCACCTGTGATGAGTCTAGGTCACCTCAGACGAATCCAGGTCACTAGAGACGAGTCCAGTCCGAGATGAGTTAGATCAGTCTTGTGTCACCTGACAAGGTCAAAGTCAAGTAACAAGTTGTCTGCAGGTGTTCCGTGCCTGTGAAAGCTGATTGGCTGCTGTGACAGTGAGGTCACTGAGGTAGGTGTCTCACCGATGCTGATGAGGTCCATGTGCAGCAGAACGTCCTGGTGCAGCCTCAGGATGCCGAGGCGGTCCTGAACAGGAACTCCTCCCGTCACGAAGAAGACGCGTCAAACTCTGCACGCCACGTCCAGGAGGGCTTTGTGTAGAAGACAGGATCCTGAGGCGGGGTTAGCAGACGGAACTGTGGTCATTTGATTATTTACATCATCGTTTCATCACTTCCTGTTTGATCAGAAACTGAAAAGTTTGGACGGACAGCAGAACGACACCTGAGCTTCACGCCCAGAGCATCTGTGCTAAGGTAGGCTAGCAGTTTGACCCTGGACTCTGCTGGACTCTGCTGGACTCTACTGGACTCTGCATGACTCTGCTGGACTCTGCTGGACTCTAGTGACTCTAGTGGACTCTAGTTTGTGGTCTGCAGTAAGACTCACCAGTCCATGAGATAGAGGTCTGGAGTCAGACCTGAAGACTGGAAGTGAACGAAGAGAGCGAGGAAGCATCTCCTTGAAGAACACCTGGAAGGCCCTGAAATACCTAAACATCTACAGACAGGCAGACAGACCGACAGGCAGACAGACAGGTTGTGTTAAGCTTGTACATGTGATAGTTCAGGTTCAGGTCCTCGTACGTACCAGCTGGTGGTCCACTCTGCAGAAAGCCAGCTGACACGGTCGGTTCATTACGTTGGAGAAAGTAATGAAGGCCTCGACCTCGTCCATGTTCAGGATCAACATGGCTGCCATGGAGGACATGCCCTGCACCTGGACGAGAGACAGACAGAGAGACAGAGTGAGACTGAGTAAGACATCCACAGAGAGTGAGACAGAGTGTGAGACAGAGAAAGAGACAGAGAGTGAGACATCCACAGAGTGAGACAGAGAGTAAGACATCCACAGAGAGTGAGACAGTGAGTGAGAGTGAGACATGCACATAGAGTGAGACAGAGAGTGAGAGTGAGACAGGGGGTGAGACATGCACAGAGAGAGACAGAGAGTAAGACATCCACAGAGTGAGACAGAGAGTAAGACATCCACAGAGAGTGAGACAGACAGTAAGACATGCACAGAGTGAGACAGATAGTGAGACATGCACAGAGAGTGAGACAGAGACAGGGAGTGAGACATGCACAGAGAAAGAGACAGAGACAGAGAGTGAGACATCCACAGAGTGAGGCAGAGAGTAAGACATCCACAGACAGTGAGACAGAGAGTGAGACATGCACAGAGAGAGACAGATAGTGAGAGACAGAGAGTGAGACAGAGAGTGAGACATGCACAGAGAGTCAGACAGACTCACATATCCCACATCAGGTCTGTAGCAGGTGTAAGCTCCCAGAATGCTTTGCAGCAGGTCATGGTAAGGACCACCCTACAAAATAAAAGCATGTATTAACTTCCTGTTCCTGCAGTTCAACAGTCTGCAGGTCATGATGTCACCGACCTTTTGGAAGCGCGAGGAGGGAAAGTTCTGGACATGTCCGTGTGATCAGATCCAGACTGGACTCTCCGTCGCGGCGCCCTTCTGCAGGTAAATGTGTGTAGGTGAGATCAGAACTGTCGGACTCTGACTCAGTTTGAACTGGTTCTTACCGCCTCTGTCTCTCGGTGCTGACGTTCCTCCACTTCTCCTTCGCTCTGCAGAGGAAGATGTCATATAGCTCTGAGGAAGAGGAGGAGGACGAAGGTGAAGACGAGCAAAGAGGAAACATCAAACAAATCAAACGTCCCCACGCCACCACACCTGCTGTGATATTCAGCTCGTTCCCGATGGCGTGGCTCCAAACTCGTCCTCGAACGCTCGGCGGTAAACCGACCCACCACAGATCCCAAGCACGGCGGCTCGACCTCCTGAAACACCATCATCACAGATGCTCTGACATCATCACAGATGCTCTGACATCATCACAAATGCTCTGACATCATCACAGACGCTCTGACATCATTCATGGTCGTATGGCGTCCCACTGTGGCAGGATGTTCTGGTTCCAGACCAGCGTGGCGTTGGCGATCTCCTCCTCCTGTCTGACACGCTCCTTCAGCTGCTGCTGCTTCCTCTGAGCCTCCTTCAGCTCTGACACACAAACAGAAGTTAAACCACCCGTGTGGGAGGTGCAGCAGATGAAAACAAACACACCCCTCCTCTGAGCTTCAGCATGGACAGACGTTAAACTCCACCCTTGTGGGAGGTGCAGCGGAATAAATCAAACACACCTCCTCTTGGCTCCGCCACCATCTCCTTGTACTGCTGTCGGTGTCTCTGCGTCTCCTCGGCCGACTTGGCGGGATTCCTGCACACAGACAGGACAGGATACAAAATGGCCTGAGATGCTCAGCTGACACACAGGAAGTGACTGAACAGACAGACAGGAAGTAGCCGTCACGGTGGTCGGTCCTCCAGGATCAGTCCGTGGTCGACAGCGGCTCAAACTCCACCTTTTTTCTGCTCTGCTGCCCCGCTGCATGATGGGTAGGAGAGCTGTGACCGGAGACCTGCCGCGCCTCGAACTCCTGAAATGACGTCACAAGACTCAGTCGCTATGACAACGGCTGACGACAGACAGAGACTGAGGTGACGGATGGACGGGATGAGTGTCGGTCCATAGAACCATAACCTGATTCTCCTCCTCAGACCCGAACCTGGTCAGACCGGAACAGGATTGTTTGTCTGGACAAATGATAAAGACTGATGAAGACTGATAAGGACTCATAAGGACTCATAAGGACTGATGAGGACTGATGAGGACTGATAAAGACTGATGAGGACTGATAAAGACTAATAAAGACTGATAAAGACTGATGAGGACTGATAAAGACTGATGAGGACTGATGAAGACTGATGAGGACTGATAAAGCCTGATCTATATCTAGATTTATATCTGTAACATCCAGTTTAACTCTGTAACGTCCAGTTTAACTCTGAAACGTCCAGTTTATATCTGTAACGTCCAGTTTAACTCTGAAACGTCCAGTTTATATCTGTAACGTCCAGTTTATATGTGTAACGTCCAGTTTAACTCTGTAACATCCCAGTTTAACTCTGAAACGTCCAGTTTATATCTGTAACGTCAGTTTAACTCTGTAACATCCCAGTTTAACTCTGAAACGTCCAGTTTATATCTGTAACATCCAGTTTAACTCTGTAACATCCCAGTTTAACTCTGAAACGTCCAGTTTATATCTGTAACGTCCAGTTTAACTCTGTAACGTCCAGTTTAACTATGTAACATCCCAGTTTAACTATGTAACATCCAGTTTATATCTGTAACGTCCAGTTTAACTCTGTAACATCCCAGTTTAACTCTGAAACGTCCAGTTTATATCTGTAACGTCCAGTTTAACTCTGTAACGTCCAGTTTAACTCTGTAACATCCCAGTTTAACTATGTAACATCCAGTTTATATCTGTAACGTCCAGTTTAACTCTGTAACGTCAGTTTAACTCTAAAACGTTCAGTTTAACTCTGAAACGTCCAGTTTATATCTGTAACGTCAGTTTATATCTGTAACGTCGGTTTAACTCTGTAACGTTCGGTTTAACTCTGAAATGTCCAGTTTGACTCTGTAACGTTCCAGTTTAACTCTGTAACGTCCCAGTTTAACTCTGTAACATCCAGTTTAACTCGGATCTTGAACTACAGTTAACCTCACACAGGTTCAGTTC
>JAAROE010000149.1:0-13939 GCA_036365135.1 Miichthys miiuy | reverse complement strand
GAAAAAAAGATTATGACTGTTGTTCCAAACCACAGGAAGGATGTGGATATGTACTTGCTGCTCATCTTAGATTTATCCGAGGAAAAATTCTGGCCACTCTCCATGTTTAAATATCAGTGGAAACACTGCAACTGTTAGAGGCGAAGTGAGTTGACCAAAGAGAGGGGGCAGAGATGGCAGAGATTAATACAGAGCCAAAATCCTCATGTTCCACTCTGATTAATCTCATTAGTGCATCAAAAGACAGCTAAGCTTGTCACTACTGCCACTGATAATATCCAGCCAGGTGGAGCAAACAAATAGAGGCTTTGGCACTAATGCATGTTCAAAGAGTTGAGAATAGTAGCTCCTAAAATAATTCCTGATAAATACCATCCTTACTGTTAATACTGGTGTCTTAACTTAATGTAACTTTAAAGCTGTGTACAGAATGCTATTAGCACCGTCAAGCAATCTCACCATTCACTTTCAACACTTTTAGCTGTTTCACAGACATGACTGAACTTCTCCATTTTTCAGTAGGGAGGGTCCCTTTACAGCCCTCGCTTGGCGACACTCCTCAGCATCTACATTGTGGCAGCGGATTGCTGTCTTTATCTCCGCCTGATCCCTTATCCGGGAAAGGCCCCTTTAAAAAGTCCGATTAGCACCTGTGCTGCAACTTTGCGCGATGGCTAAGCTAAATGAGCGTTCAGGGTAAAACAAGTAAGTGAGTGTGTGTGTAGAGTTGCATGGCTCTGGTCAACAGGATGCCAGCTGTTGGGTACCATGCCAAACCAAGATGATGGAGATTAAGGGTACTGCAGGGATCAGAGGGAGAGAAGGTGAAGAGAGAATACCACATGTGTTGAAGGAGGTGGCTGTAAAACTTTCAGTTGGTCAGTGAAAAATACAAATTTCTCAAAGAAAACAGCTTTCGGTGTGGACTTTCTTTCAACTCCCGGGACTAGGAAAGCAGTGAGCCACACAGGACTCCTTACTCCACTTCCCTCCCTTTAACCTCATCCTCCTTCTACTCACAAGCATTTTCCCTGGTAAAGACAGAGCGAAGATGCTCATTCATTTTCTTCTAACTGCTAACTACCTCTTGTCTTTACAGCTGTTGCATCCAGTCATGCCTGTAGCCTGAGTGGATGAGCAACTGCAGAGGCCAGAGGCAACGAAATACGTTCTGAAGCAGCCCATGAATATTTGAAGTGGATTGTGGAGCAACACGAGGAGAGTAAGGGAGGCATTCATCGGACGGTGGGAGGGTGGGAAAACAAGAGTGGGCCTCAATATACCTTTTAATTACATGTGACTACAAGACACAAAAGGATGATAGGGATTTGGGGTGGGTGACTAGGAAAACAATGCCTCATATCTACAGTGAGTGGCAACACAGCAGAATGAGACAACATAAGAAATATATTATCTTCAATATCAGTTAATGAGGCATGACCACAAAATATTGTAACCGGAAAAAAGAAGCAATGTATCCACACAATGCAGAGAGTACACCTCCTATAATGCAAACTGAGCTGTTCATTTGCCCCTTGCACTGTCAGGTAGCATCTCTTATCTCAGTTCATGTCATGGGCGTGTATAATCACACCTTATTTTTCTTTTAAATTGTATTTTAGATCGTCTATAGTCCCCCGATGCACTACTGACAAATAATAACAGAAGACAAATTCATATATTGCGCATAATCTCTTTCTGTATCATTTGTCTTCGACCACATGAATCATTCAGGATATATTGACTAATATATTTTGAGGGTAAGCTAGATTTTTTCTAGCGTCTAAAAGGCGATATTTTTGAAATTATGCAGAAAAAAGTGTCAATTTCCTAAACATTGCAAAATTAGTATTGATGTTTCTATTCTACTGAAACCAGGATATTACTACTTATAGAGCAATTACTACTACAAATACACATTATTACCTCTAATGTAGATAAATATTATTATATGTTAATAATTATATTATATATTTTGCAGAACTTTTTGCAGTAAATGTACATTTGTTACAGGCATCCAGCATATTTGTGGGTCTGTTTTAGAATAAATCTGTATCAAAGGTAGACAATTTACAGCAGCATCAACTCCATCTATTGGTCAAACTCATATCAACTCAGCAAACACACATACACACAAACCAAATACTCAAGCCTCTCCACCACAAATGTCATCTTTCGACCTTTACCTGGAAGAAACTCTTGACGCGGAGGTAACTGCAAGACGCAGCACGGACAGCTTGTCTAGCTTGGAGATGACATCCGGGGGGAACGGCAGCAGGCTGGCCAGCCGGTCCAGCTCAGCATTCAGCCTGTCTCTGTGCCGCTTGGACGGGTTGGTTTTCTCACTGGAAGAAGACGGCTTCCTGATGATGAGATGGACATAGGGAGAAAGAGATAGATGGGGTTGAATGGCCAACAGGACATATGTGTGTGTGTGTGTGTGTGTGTGTGTGTGTGTGTGTGTGTGTGAGCGTGGACAGAGGTCATGCGTTTAGCTGTAAAATAAGAAATGTTTTAGCTAAATGGCCACAACTAAATCATTTTTTTTCTCTCACTGCAAACATACGCTGAAATCCACTTCAGCAGGCCGTAAGTGACAGCGACACATGGGAAAGGATTAACCTGTTTAACTTGACTTGTTGGAGCCATGCTGCTGTTAATGGCAAAGTTAGTTTAAAACTCATCCACGTTTACGACACAGGCTTATGAAGCTTACACAGTCAGACTGTTTATTGTGTGACTATTTGTATCAATGGATCAATGTTACCAACTATTAAAGGAAGAAGATTGCAAATTTATTTTTTCAGAAATAGTTACCTGTCAATGTTGCTTAATTTTTCTTCAATACAACTACAGGATCGTGTTTTACTGATGGGCTAAATATGGCAAGCAAACTCAAGAGACATATGACCAAATAAACCACACTCTGCACAAGTCCTCTCTCTTAAAAATATATTTCCTTTTGACTCAGCCTTCCCAATACACCAAACACACTGATTTGTTTCCTCCAATGACAAATCTCTTTATTTGTCAGCTGGATTTGTTTCCTCGCAACAAGACAAAACAAATGACTTATGTAAAGTTTCTCTCACTTTCAACGCTGACATAAATTCATACGTTTACATTAAAGTAATCTGTATTTGCGAGAATCCATTAAAAGGTGTCGGACATATTGCACTTGCTTTGCCGCTGAGAATGTAAAATGCTGCTCAGGCACACAGTAACTTGTGTACTTTAGTAAGGTGTAACACAGCTTTACCAGCTGAACTTAACATGATCCGCACATGTAATGGTCAGCTCAATTTCCACAGCTGAGAGTTTGTGTTCATCTCCACAGACACAGCACTTTTACATGAATGCTTTGACCTTTTGTTTTATTCTCATGAACCAACTCATAATCACATATTCTCCGCGGTACTATTGAAAAACACACAAAGGAATCGCGTGAGTGTCACGGTTTGATCTGATTATTCGGCTAAACTAAAGTTTACTTCACTTGTTAGTTTCAACAGCGTATATGAGGAGCTAAGGGTACCAAAGAAACAATATTTCAAGAATAAACAAAGACAGATCAATGGATAACTAGATGCACTGAATTATAATTCAAAATCTTAAAATGTATAGTGGCACAACTCGCAGACTAAAATTTATGGCCAGTGCACACACAGTATCGTTTTGATGTGGCAAAGATTTCCTTTCAGCTCAGCAGCAGCAGCAGGGCAAAACACGAAAACTTTATAAATGCCACAGGGCCTAGTTAAAATACCACTTCCCTCTTCAGAAATTTTATACAACAAAGGATTTACTATTCATGACAATCAGCTGACGAGACTGTCCAAAAAGAGTTATACAGTTAAATATAATATAGTTAAATATGGACACCCAAAACACCATCAGTCAAACACACACTTTGACTCCTACGCATGCGGGTAAAGACATGCAAAGTTTCAAAAATATATATAAATAAATAAATTCTATGCTGAAGTTACTCCACTGCTAATAATACAAATACACACAACTAAACTTAACTTACCCAGCCAATAAATAAACACTTTATAATAACTATTAGCACTATAAATAGGTGCTAAATTATCAATAGTATGTTTTCAACAAACAAGACTATGATAACAAAACTGGAAGTCAGAATACCGTTATATTCGCACCATCATGCTACTGTCACCTCACCAACTTCCTGTGATCCATTTTAATTTAGCTTCTCTTTAAAATATCAATTCATAAGGCTGAGAGTGAGGTCACCCCTGCACGTTAAAAAACCAGATAGACAATAAATTAACATATTTAACAGCGTGTCGCTCCTTAACTGTTTTGGATGGGCTCCTCTTTCTGCCCGCATACATGCAGTCTCCCGGAGGGATCATGATCTTGCGCTCCGTGGAGGTAACAGGTGCGCTGCGGGTGAGAGAGAGAGAGAGAGGGCACGTTAACTTCAGCGTGGCTGTAGAGAAACACTTAACACATGTAAGACAGTGAGCTTTAAAATGTCTTCAGACTTGTTGGAATTTGCAGTAAATCTGCATTCATAAAATTAAAGTAAAATAACCCTAATTAAGGTATGGTTAATATGTAAATAAAATAGGAATAGTGTTGAAATTCGTGGCATATGAAAGCTCAATAGCCTACTAGCAGTTGCAAATAGGCACAAAATGAAGCAACAAGCAGGTGAAACTTAATATTATTCTATATTTTAAAAAAGCACAGAAGACATGCCGGATCCTGAAATAAACAATAAAATAATAATCTTATTACATTCAAATCAAAACGTTAAAAAGAGGCACCAACCCAGAATCTCGGTGGATATCAGTTAATTCCAGTATAATGTTGGATGTTGTGTGAGTCACATTCACTTTAAGTGCAGAAAGAGATGCGTCTCCTGGTTGCACCGACTCCGTAATGCCAAATGATAAATCCAAGGAAATAAAATAATTCGAGAGGTCCGATATCAGCTCCGAGCTGATGTTTTCATCAGCTTTGCACTGCTCGGGGCAGATGTTGGCTGATGCTTTATACCCAATTGAGTCGCCTTCACTTCCTCGCGTTTCAGGTGGCGGATTCCTCTGAATGACATGTCGAGCTCTTCGCACAACTCTCTGCCTCACAAACAGAGCGCGAGGGCACACACACACACACACACACACACACACACACACACACACACACACACACACACACACACACACACAGACTTCGCCTGTGCTGCTTTCAGGTGCTGTCTGTTTATGATAATTGCGATCTTTCCATTTTTATATGGCTTTTGTATCTGTGTTAATTCTGTTTATATCTGTTCTAATAATAAAATACATGACATTTTCCTCATGTGGCTATTACTCATGTTGGCATAGCTTCCATAAACACCAGGCAACATTAAGTTACGTGTCTACACGTATTTTTCTTCATTCTGTGGCTACAGCTTCTGTTCGGCTTTCTAAAACAATAAAAACAACACCACTAACAACACCATACTGTATGTGTGCTAAACGTATTAAACTAAGCCTATATGCGTTTTCGACTTGAAAATTTTTAAATGTGTGATTAGTTTTATTATTTACGAGGAGCCCTGAAGGTAGCAGCAGCCCAACCCGACTCCAGCTTGCAGCCGCGCGCTGCACACACACATTTTGTGAGCGGCGCGAGGGGAGGGATCACGCGAGGGGCAGCGGAGCCACATATCTCCACATTCACACCGAGGCTACGCGACGACGACGGCACTCACAGACCGGACGGTTTCTACCACAGCGGCCTGTTAAAGACAAATACACATTTTACAATGAAACCTGCTGTACTTGAATTGTAATACCGCTTCGGATGGGACAGCGCTTCCTGTAACGAGTAATGAATTCAGCGGACGTAGCTTTCGGATTCAAGCTGGCTCTCTGGGACAGATTTGGCAGATGCGTGAAGGTGACAGGTTTGCGCCGGAAATAAGATGATTATGCCTTCAAAGCAAAAGCATTAACGTGTCACGGATTGAATAGCCTTCGCAGTGTAGTGGGGTTCATCTGTAGCCGCTCTGGAATAAACAGCACCGTGTGTGCGAAAGGATGTAAGGTTGTAGTCTTTCTATCTCACTGAAGTGATGTGTAGTTTTAATGCTGAACGTCGTCGTGCCTATGCAGCACACAGTGTTTATATTCATTAGAAATGTCTGAAACGCATATGTGTAACCTGTACTACCTTTAAGAAGTCTCTACACCTAAATATATAGTTAACGATTTTATTTTGGAATTTTATAACCGGAAGTGCTGTTACAATTTGGTTGATATGACTGAGTTACTTTGGTTCTCTGTAAAATATTGTACACCCTCTTTAATTATGTATTGACTAATTAAGCGATACGACACCGATAGATACGACTCACAGACTAGACTAAAGAGAGGCGTTTTGATGCGGGGTTTGATAACTCGTCACCCCTTCTGAAATCATTACATCGTGATATTATAATTTTCTACCCATTGTTTTTATTGGTTGAACCTGATTTTAGCAATAAAAACGTCAACAACCTGGCCAGTTTTACAGTGTGACTGGTTATTTTAAAGAAGCTAAAAACTAAGAAGACTTGAAACACAAAGACTGTTTAATGCTGCTCTGCTCTGATATCAGGACATGGAAGGATCCCTTCACCATGCTCATGTGATCCCACACTAAAGCGGTTGTGACTAAAGAATGCATATCCGGTGTATTTATGTTTTATAGATAAAAGAAAGAATAAAGAAGAAACGCTCACCTATCTTAAAATAACCACCTGTCAAACAAACATGTTTTTGTGTGTACTTTTAGTTTGTAAAATAATTAAAGGTATCCTTTGACCTTTTAATGGCCATTTTTGTTTTTATGGTCGCTTGTAAAACTTTAACCTAATAAAACATTCCATTGTAATATGCTGTGTCTTGTCATTGAAACATAATAATATATACCAATAGTCTGAGAATATACCCACAGTATGTAGAGTGTGTCTGGCAGTCTACTGTACTGCACCCTTGTGTGCAAACTCATGCACTACAGCCAGTCAACTGTCAATGAGCACACAGTGCTTATTGTGTATTTATGTGTACTAAATCATGCAAGCTTGTTGCTGAGATACTTTTGGTCTTTAAATAAAGATGGCATAGTAGAGAAGAATCCTTAATGATGTGCTACATACAACAACAGGAATATGATAACCTTTAATGGAGAATGTTAAAAAAAACATTTAATTAAAAACAAATGCACTGTTGTAGCATCTCTGTACTTACAAAATAATAATAATACTACCAACAATAATATCCAGAACGGCTTTATGCTCCTATTTTAAATTCAGATTTAACTGACTTCTCCTTCGTTTTATTTATATGTACATTTATTTTATCCTTTTACTTTTTATTTAAATTAATTATTTTCTTTATATTTGATATGGTTTGATACTAAAAATACAATCCTGTATCTTTTATTTCATCTGTTTAATATATATATGCATGTGCATGAATATATTTTTAGAATAATTTTTTACAGATGAAAATGAGCACAGATGCATTATTATATTGTATGTATAGTTTCCTGCAGCTCAATAAAAATATTTGAAACAACAGAAGGGCTGTGTTTGAAATTCAAAGGTAGTTCTAAGTGTATTTGCAATTTCACAGATTGTACATTAAGCAAATGCAAAGTTTTATTTAATTTTATTTATCATATAATGCATATGTGTGTGTGTAAAATCTTTATTTATAAAGATATTAACACCGTCTATAGTCACATGGCCATGATGTGGAGCTGTGGAGTGGCTCCACCTTTTAAGGTTTAATTCAACCAATAAGATTATTTCCAAATATCATGCCGTTGTATTAAAGTGTCCATCAGGGCTGATATTTTATTTATTGTCACAGTTGGAGTTAGGGATCTGAAGAGGTCCTAAGGTCCTGTTAACACTATCAGTGGCTGCCATTAAAGCTACAGGGAGCTTTGGTATCACTGCAAATCCACTGGTAACACTATCCAAGCTACTGTCCAGATTAGCCCAGGTTTAAAGCTCTGCTGCTGGGAAGATCTTTGCACGCAACCCTGTGAGTATGTGTGTGTGTGTGTGAGTTAGCATGCACGTTTGAGCGCATGTCTGTGTCTGCTGCGCATGTGTATGTGGCTTAATACATTTCAGAATAATGACCACAGAGCCAGATAGGACTTACTGAAAGCCATCTGCCAGGTGCAATAGTGTGGCTTTCATTGATTAAGACCTCTCTGTTAGCATCATCGTGGGATTTCAGGAGACATGCAGAGCTGTGACATGTCTGATTCTAATGGACATTCATAATTGATGATGTTCAATACTGGAAAGAGAACATAATTAAAACATAGTGTTGCTAACACTTTTGATCGTGTACATAAATAAGTGGATGTGCATCAGTAAACTTGTGAAGAGTTTGTGAGTTTGTGTTTGTGAGAGAATAAAATCTAGAATTTAAGTTGCTGGTTTATCTATTTTCTAACAATGAGTGGAATTGACAGAGGTGAGCACTTCACCCATAGATGACCCCGAATCTAGAAAGCAGGAGGAGAGTTCATAGTCTGAGATATGCTCTTACAAAGCAGGAATGATGTTGTTAGGATTTGTGGAGCCAGAGTATAATCCATGACATCAGTGAGTTGTTACTGGACAAGACAAGCTCAAGAGGTCATGTTAGTTCATACAGGATGCATATTCTGACAGGAAATACTGTACACACATACTGTACATGCACAGATAATTCCATTGTACAGATGGTGCAGTCTCAACTGGTTAAATTCACTTTCACAAATTCTGGAACACTATAACACACTGACCCAAATGTGTTTAATACCACATTTGAACAGATTGGTGTGTTTTTTTTAAGGGGGGGGGCAAGATAGATTGAAGATAAGATTATGAAATTAAATCCAGGATGATATTAAACAATGAACTTGAACTTGAGGTGTGGAATGAAACAGCCTGCGGTGCACAAAATGATCACACAACATGACATGCAAAACTTAGAAATGTATAGGTTATTGACTGGGAAGTATCAGGGGTGTCAGGAGGGATACAAGATTGTGCAGTGGCAGTAGTAGGTATGAGTTTCATATAACTGTTTGCTGGCTACATGCAATAAGGAAACATCAACCAATGGACCTAAATATGACGCCAAATATGACGCCAAATATGCCTGTAACTCAGTCCGTCCCTGTTGCAAGAGCTGTGTCAATCGGTCTGGGAGGAAATTGTTTTCTGGGACTCAGTGAGGATAATCTTTTGTTGACATTTGGTTTTGGGTTTTTCAAAGGTCATTTTATGGTCAGAACAAGGGTCAGTTGCAGGTTGTCTTCCTCCTATGCTTCACTAAATCTGTCTGTAATCTTCTGCGTCCCATGTCTGTGCTTCTGTTTCTATCTGTGTGTGTGTGTGTGTGTGTGTGAAGTACATGGAGAGACGAGAAACGGTGAAAGGACCACAGTGTTGTGTAACACAGAGGATGCTGGGAAATCCGAGGAGCAGATGAGTCACTTTTGCAAGGAAGAATGTCGACAGCGGAATGCTGATGCGAAATCAGGCAGCAACTGTTTGTTTGGGTATAGTTTGCACAAACAATACACAAGGCTATGAGAGTTATGTGCACTGTTTATTGGATCTGCTTTGGCTTTTATCAACAACTGCTAAATATGTGTACAGATTGATGGTTGTGTACGACTGCTGACAGGTCTTCAGTGAGGTGGAGGAGGAGGAGGAGGAGGAGGAGGAGGAGGAGGAGGAGGAGGAGGAGGAGGAGGAGGAGGAGGAGGAGGGCAAAGTGGTGAAGAGAAGTCAAAGGAAACCGCCTAGAGAGGAAAGTGTACAATATGTGCTCGAAGTGAAAGCTGCAGTGGGCTCCAATCGTCCAATCTTTGCTCCCCACTAAAACACAGTGAGAGACCAAGCATCACAGGACACACACATGATGGGTGTAAAGCCATTGCCCTAGGTGATGTACATCTGAAAACCGCACTGGCTTGTACAGCCAGAGGCCGATGACCACAAGGTGAATTTCATAGTAATGGCACCCAAGCTTTTAGAGAAGCCTCTTTATCTGGCAACTTAAGAAAAATCTGTTCACCACCACCAATCCCAAATATTTCCACACACACACTGATAGAGCACAGCACCAATCACAATTGAAGAATTAGGTTTAGTTCTTAATAGTAAAATCTTGTATCACTTTTAGCGGGTGAAATAAATTGCGGGAAGACTTTACACTTTTCCAAAAATCAATTTTTGACTGTAGGATTGATTCACCATATTCTAGTTTGTGCTAAGACAGTGTCACTTCTTCCAATACTTTTAAGAAACAGATGAAATGGCTTTGAAATTGGCAGAATCTTAGTTGACTTGAGGTAAATGATTTTGCAGCACACGTTTGCACTTGTGAATTTAGCGAACTGAACAATATGATACATTTTCTACTTGGTGTAGTGTAGTGTTCGTCTGTCCTCGGTGCATCTGTTGAGGAAAACAGTATGTAGATCAAAGATCGGAAAACTGGCGCTTGGTGAAAATCTATCTTTTCTGGGGATCTCAACCTAAGTTTTAACTCAGGAAGACTCAGGTTTCTTAAGTCAGCCCATTTTACCACAGAGAGAAGACCACTTTCAGCCAATGAGGCAGACATCTTGGCCAAGGCTGCCTGGATCCGACCAGTAGCAGGGGTAGTTGAAAAAATATAGCCAGCTCGAGAGAAAATATTTATTCATTAAATTTTAAATCGCATCAAATCTTGTATCTTTCTGAGTCGCTATCTACATTTACTGATTTTGTGACTTCT
The DNA here is from genome assembly GCA_036365135.1 of Miichthys miiuy. Taxonomy (NCBI): domain Eukaryota; kingdom Metazoa; phylum Chordata; class Actinopteri; family Sciaenidae; genus Miichthys; species Miichthys miiuy. Next base: position 3,140 of record JAAROE010000149.1, on the reverse strand, counting down.
GCGATCTATGTCCATAGTTCCTTACTACTGCATGACTACTGTGTTGACAGTTACAAACAATATTGTTAAATGTTATTCAATCCAATCAAAACCGTATGTGAGTGAAATCAATTGGGGGGAAATTGAATGAGTCACTCCATTTGCTGCCCACATGCCACAGCGATGTTAATATATTCCAAATGTATTTTTCTCTCCTACAGTTTCGTACAGCTCACATATGACTGTACATCTGAGCACTCAATCTGCCACAGCCCTGGAGAGGAAAGCTTTCCTACACTGAGTGATGCTTTTCATTAAACTCTACAGGAACCCTGTCGCCTGCCTGTCGGGCCAGTCTATATCCAGGTCATCAATAATGATTTCAACAATGCCAGTGTGTTGCTATTTGGTCATGTTTGGTGATGGCCCATGTTTCTGAACTTTTGTGAAAGCGGTTTGAAAAACTCCTCATTTTAAACCAACACATTTTCAGCTGATTTCGCTCGCGTGGTGACAATAGAGCCAAAAACCAAAAATGGGCAATAGTGTATATACTAAACATGTGTTTTTTTTTAAAGCCTTCCTCCACTTAGAAATGTGTTTTCCTACTTCATGTTGATCTCCTGTGTGCAGAATGATGTGTGTGGAGAGTTTGTCACTAAAAGTCTGCACATATGCCTGCTGAAAGAGGAAAGTTTCTCTTTGCTCACTTTAAATCTCAGCTCAACACGCGTACCTGTAGGACTTTGTGACATCATAAAGTTTGGTGCCAAACATGGTCCAGTAAACAACTCACATGACTGTGACCACTAATTCAGATTCACTGAGAATGGATATTTAAGTAGGAGTGTCTAACTGACTTAAACAATATTTGCAGATTAACAGATTATGGATTTTCTTAACAGTTTTAACTAATAATAAAACCATATTAGAATCAAATTATTATTCAGAGCAGAATAGTTTTTGGCTCCAAGTCTTTTGCTGTGCTGCAGCCACTGTGGCTACAGGCAGTCATTACAGTATAATGGTCAACGCTAAAACATGATGTTACAGTAGCACAAGTCTGCAAACTGACTCAGTAATGTCAATTATACGGTTAAATCCATCTAACGTTTACAAAAATTAGTCACCATAAACTACTGGTCATACCAGACCAGGAGAGGTTATAGCAACAAAACTCCTGTGCGTGCTGAATTGAGTAACGTTGAGTTTTATTGTGCAGTCCGTAGAGTACTGGACAGTACCACACTGATGATTTATTGCAGCATTAGAGGGTCACTGCCATCTTGTGGAAAGAAGATGGTTTCACATTAGATTTGGTTTTGCATACAAGCAAAGCTGGACCTGAAAGCAGCAGTTTCTGACTATTAAACCTGAGCACCACTGAGTATAGTTTGTATTCAACTTTATCTTATTTTGTAGCATTTAAGTTTGGACACAGTATATTCCTGTGTTTAATGATTCAATTCATCACCCAGATTCTTTTGAAAGCACCCTTTTGAAACGGTACAGTATGTTTATTCAAGTTTTCTTGACAGAGTACATGAGAGAGGATGTGATACCTGTGTCATCTCACATTTTAACTGACCGATCTGAACACCGCCACAGCCCACATGGATTATTAAGTACCTGATATTTAGGGATGATGTAGAGCTCCATCTGTCTGCATGTGGACCGACTGTTTAATGGTGGAGCCAGATGCAAAAACATAGACGAGGCTCAGTGGAAACTATTGCTCAATGCACCTCTTTCAAACAAAATTTATACTGCTCATAAAAATGCTCCCAGAATGTTTTTGCCAATGTCTTCTCATCTCAAGTCCAATAAGATTTTAAAGGGTAAAAAAAACATAGTTATTGCATCATCATAATGTTTATTTATTTATGACAGCACAGTCTTGACTAAGAATTTACTTTACATAGTGGCCCATAAACCAAAGACATAAACACACTAGCAACAGCAGTCCAAGAGACTGGATGACAAAATATAGCTTGGCTGATGCCTCTTTCTTTCTCTCCATTAGCTTTCCTCGTCATTGCACACTTCAGTCACAGTTTTACTGGATAATACCTGTTTCATTTTAGTTTATAGATGTACCCATAATCTCTTTCTTCTTTTCTCTCAACTTATCTTGACACTTTTACAATACATATGCTCTATGTCTCACATTTGTTCAGATAAAAATAAAATCTCTCTTTTGGCTCACACTCTATCTCCCTCTGCTTTGTATTTGATCTACTTGTCTTTCAGAACTCTCTTTAACCTCACCCTTCAAGTCACCCATGTGCTGCATTAGCTCTAGATGTGGCAACCGTATCACTATGGCAAAACATATCATTTGCCACACATGGCGTGCTTTGTCAGATAGTAGCAGGGCACTGGACTCAGCAAGCCCTGTCACACCTCCCCTGCTTTAGGATCCATAAGAGGAATTCTTTAAGGCAGTTTGGTCCTGGAGGGTCCAATAAAGACAGTTTATCAGGGCATGGTTGGTTGTTTCCAGCGTCCTCTCGCATAACACCGCTAGTGGTCCGGGACACTGAGGTCCAGAAGACTCCATACTGTATTATTCGTGCCTTATCTTATTTTAAGTACCTTTGGTGTACTTCCTGCAGGGCATCAGGGCTGCTGGGTTACCTTTTGTTGGAGGAACGAACCTGGTGTCTCATCCAACCTGTTGGTGCTGATGAAGTAGGAAGAAATGTGGAGAGAGGAAATCAGACAAAGAGATAAAGAGACAGATCATGATGTCGTCTTTGCGTGTACTGGTGCTCCACCAGAGATCATAACTCAGTTTTAACCTTTGACACTCACAGCGTGGTTCACCTGGTTGTCTTGGGTTACTGGCACTGCTACCAAAGGAAGACTGGAAGTTATGGATGGTCTCTTGAAGGATCTGCCTTTCTCGGCCCTGATGAAAGCCAACAACAGTCATTATAAACCATTTACCAGGCAGAGATAATGCTATACTTTCAGCTATCGTGTCCCTCTGGTATCCACCGCAAGTTGTTCCTTTTAGCGGTTTCCATCCTTGTTCAAAGTAATTCTACCTATCTCTGCTGGCTCACAATGTTAACAGCTTATTATGACATTAATGTTGGGTTATACTGTGGAAAACTGGAAGTGGAAAAAATATAAGCCCCAGATCCCTGAAACATACC